>VSMD01035918.1:0-27065 GCA_008750895.1 Mirza zaza
TTTTTTCTATATGTTTTTAGTTGGCCAATTAATTTCTTTCTATTTTTAGTAGAGACAGGGTGTCGCTCTTGCTCAGGCTGGTTTCGAACTCCTGACCTTGAGCGATCTGCCCGCCTTGGCCTCCCAGAGTAAGAATTGGTTTTGTTCGGAGACAGTTCAACCAGTCGAAGTAAGTGCTCCTGGAGATGCCTCTTCCCAGCCCCACCCAGGCTCAGTGTGAGACCGAGCCAGTCGGCAGCCTTCCCTGGGACTGCAGCGCCCTGTGTCTGTGGCTCTCGCACGTGGGTGCACCCCACATCACAGAGAGCAAGGGCCTCAAATGCAGAGCTGTTACCTGGGAGACTAAGCAGTGGGTGTCGTCTAGGCAGAGGGGAGCCCCGAAAAGGCTTTAACAGGGAAGTGGCGAGGCCAGATCTCATTTCAGCAAGATGCAGACTGGTCGGCCCCCGCAGCAGGAGGCAGCGGCCGGCTGGCGGGATAGTCGGGGCGTCCTGGCGCAGGTGGGGCAGGAAGAGGGCTCAGAGAGCAGCTCTGAGGAGGTGGCCAGCTGCCCACGTGGACACAGCCTCGCAGCACCTCTGGGTCTTCCCAAGTCAGGGGAAAGAGGAAATGATCACTCTCAAGAAGGCAGGTGGCTTCTGTAACCAGTCCTTGCCTGCCTCTGGCTGTGGGATATTGGACAGGTGACTTATCCTCCAGCCTCAGTTTCCTCATCACTTGACAGGGAAGACACGCAAGGACGCCCTGAGGCTTTAGCATGTGCAAGGCTGGGCCTGGGCCTGGCACGTTGGGTCCCCAGGTCACGGCTGCTGCTGTTAGGGTTCCCGTCTGTACGGCGTCTCCGCAGCCCGTGGAAGGGAAGTGGCAGGGCAGCCGGAGCTTCTGCGTCTAGGGGCTGAGCGGGGCTGGGGGGCATCTCCAGCTCGCTCACACCTTCAGGGGGCCGCATTGCCCGCAGAGCCCTTTCGCACCTGTGGGCCTCGTTTCCCCTTCTCAACAGACCTGGGAGGGAGGTAAGCAGATACTGTTACTATCATCGTCTCCATCTTATAGGTGAGGAAACGGAGGCTCAGAGGAGGAAAGTGACTTGTCTGAGGTCGTACAGCCAGTAGGGTCGGAAGACAGATTGTCAGAGCTGGGCCATCACAGGGGGTTGTCGTGTCCATTTTACAGATGTGGAGGTCGAGGACCAGGGAGAGAACATCTCCCACCACCGGCAGCACTATGAATTTGTGGCAGCACCAGGATTAGAACCCAGGTCTCCGACTTCTAGGCCCGCCTCTCGATGGCTACCCCACTTCATGGAATGCTAATCATTTTCTTCCCACCTTGTTTTCAGGGAAATCGGTTCCTAAAATCGGGTCTCCCACTCTGGGCTTCCCGGATGCTGTGAAGCCAGGAGGGCCTTTGGCGGCTTCTGTTAGAACCACCCAGAATACACGGGGAGAAGAGCAGCCCATGAAGCTGGTCGCTTTTCCGGGCCCAGGTATTTTGGACTTAATTTAATTTCTCTACTTAAAGCAAATTTATTTAAGGAAATGAAGATTTATCTATAAGGATATTCAGCTCAGCATCTAAACAAAAAATTGGAAACCACATAGGAGATGGTAAAATCAATGACACGATGTAGCCGTGCATCTGTACATGGAAAATGCTCACGAGGTAGTGAGTTGGAAAAGTGGAGAAAGCCAGGAAACAAAAGGATATATATCATCTATTACCATTTTTGTCAAAAGGAAACAACTCCGTAATCGAGAGCTTTCTAGGTGTCAGACACTATTCTTCAGCACAGTACTTCAAAGATGCTGACTTATTTAACCTTCAGCTACCTGCATGAGTTTGGTATCGCTATTGTGCCCATTTTACAGATGAGAAAACTGAAGCACAGAGGGGATAAACAACCCGGCCAAGGTCGTATGCTGCCAGGCCCCTGTTTCCCCTGTGGTCTCCCAAGCCCCCAGCGCAGGCTGGGCTCAGGCCGGTGCCGGCCCATCTCTGCCTGCTCTCCACAGCCCCGGCCGCCCAGCCTCCCCAGCCACAGGTCTGCTGCTTCGTCCTTGGGCACCTGAAGCCCAGAGAGAGAGTGACGAGGAGGAGGTGGCACCTGAGCCGTGTGGTTTGCACACGTCCCTAACCACGGCACGAACCGACTCCCAGAGCCTCTCAGACAACTTTGAGTGTGTCTCCATCCCCCGGTGCCCCGGCGAGGGCTGGGGCCAGCTTGCCAGGTGACAGGGACTCAGCCAGGGGCCGACTTCCCCGGGGAGCTGCTGCTCAGCCCTGTCTCTGTCCTCGCCACCCGGCCCGGAGCCAAGCCTCGCTTTGGGGTTTCCTGCAGCCTCGCGCGTGCTGAGCCGAAGATCCCAGGTCCGGTGATGTCGGTGCGCGGTGCAGGCTGAGGCTGGCCGGCCCTGCGCGAGGAGGGTGCCCGTGGGCTTCCGTGCCAGACCGGCCTGTGCGGAGGTCCCGGCCCTGCCGCGTTCCAGCGGAGTCGGCCTCGCGGTGCGCGGTTTCTTCAGTTCATGAAATGAGGATAACGGCGGCAGCATTTCACCCTGTCGTGGTGAGGAACCGCCGAGGTGCTCACCAGACGTTAGCTGAGGAGAGGGACATTCCAGACACCCCAGAGAGGTCGAATCTGGAAAGGCAACTTCAGGCCCAGGAGTCTGGACTATTTCCTGGAGCGAAAGATAGATAAAAAAAAGGTGCAGACCTTTGACCGGCAATTAAAGATAAGGGGAAATGGTCCTAAGGCAAATGTGAGGCTGGCTGATGGCCAGAGGGAAAAACGACAGTAAACTAAGGGAATTCTAGGGGAGGGGACAGGCGGAGCAGTTTCCTCTCCTGTCCCTCTACCAGGTCACTGTGCAAACCAGCGTCACGTGTCTGCCGGCCTTTGCAGGGTCACTCCTCGAAGGGGCGTCTGTGCCTGCGCTGTGGGGATGACACCACAGTCGGCAGATGGAGACGCGAGTCCGTCTTTGCCCGAACGGCAAGTGAGAAATAATCCTGCCTCTCATCAAACCACCCAAAGCCCGCCTTCTCCCAGGAGAGCCCCACGCTTCCCTGGGGCCCCAAAGTTCAAAGCAGTCGATCATCTGGAAGGATTTTTGTGAGCGAGGAGGACGCCGAGCCTACACCTTGACCTTGACCCCTGGGCCGTCCCGCCCCGTCCTCGCAGGTGGGCAGGAAGCGGGAAGAGACCGGGGAAGGCGAGCAGAGGAGCGGGCAGAGCCGCGCAGCTGGGATTCGGGGTTTGCGCCGCTGATGGGCAGCGGCAGGAGAGGCGGCGGGCTGGCGGTCGGAGCCTGTCCACGTCCTCGCCCGCCCGGGGGGCGGTGAGCACCCCGTCTGTGCCGGGACTGGCACTTTTAGGCCCGGATAAGAACTGTACAAGGAACAGACTGTTATTTCTCGTTTTGTGTTTGAGAACGCTCAAAGAAATGAAGCCCAGCTCACACGAGGCCAGACCTTCCGGAAGGACGGAGCCAGGACTCAGCCGAGTTCTGATGCCGCCAGAGGAGACGGGAGCCGCGGGGCCGACCGCCTGCCGGCCACAGGGCAGGACACGGAACCCCCACGTCCGATGCAGGACGGGACTCGGCGCATTCTGCTGAGGAAAGCAGACATTCCAGAAAGGTCTCCATAGGAAATGGGATTTCTTTTTAGTAGAGTTCTGGCACACAAAGGGCTAACTCAGCGTCCTGGAAAATCAGATCTATGCAGACGCCACATGTATCCGCGTCCCCTCTGCACGCAACGCCGGGGCGAGCCCGAGAAGCGTGGCCGGGCGCGGACGCAGGCGTGGGTCAGAGCCACGGCAGCTGGGGGCCACGGCTCGCGTCCTCGTGGCTGTGAGACTCAGGAAGCGGCCGGGCAGGATCCAGGAGAGGAGGCTCAGGACAGCCCTCGACCTGCCCCCGGCCCCTGGCCACTGCCGGGCAGGTTCTGTCCACCAGCCGCCTGCCGGGGCTAATAGTGTAGCTGATCGCCTTGGCCGTGGCGGTGTTTCCCGTCTCCTGAACTCGCGTTCTGCGGTTGGAGTTCCGGATCGATCACTCCTTTCCTGATCCACAAGTCAGAAACACCTGAAGCCGGTAGACTTGTCCAGTAGCTCCAGGGTCAAGGCCAGGTCCCCAATTACTTAGAAGCCATCCTTGCCATGGGGCCGTGTGGGTATTTCCAGATGGTAACTCTGATGCTTCTGGCCTCCGGCCGAGGCTGCTTCCGTGTGGCCCAGACTCCACGGCCCGTCTCACCCCAGCCAGCTCCTCGTTCGTTCTGCAGACCTCAGGTTGCCTAGTGAGTCTTCAGGTTAATGTTCCTTCCTGTGGTGCCTGGTGAAGAAATTTCACCCTCTTCAACCGAACCCGACCCTAAACTACTCCTCAAGCCGCCTCTCTCGTGACTCTTCCTCACTTACTGGGGAATTAAGAACGTGGATTCTGGAGCCACTGGCTGTGTGCCCTTGGAAAGCCTGCTCGACCTCTCTGTGCCTCGTGTCAGAGGACATGCTAATGGTCCAGTGGGAGCTTATCTCCTAGGACTGTTGTGGGCATCAGATGATTTAGAACGCTGCTTGGCATGCTGTGTCTGCTGACTAAATGCGCCTACATACTTGCTGACTGGGCCCCTGGGCCCTTCCACTGCCCGGCCTCTGCACAGACTCGTTCCACGGCTTCAACCCCTCCTACTCTGTAGTGCTTATGGAAATGTTTCCCCGTCTTTCAAGCCCGGGGAAACTACTTCGAATGCTACTTCCTCTGTGAATCCTCCTCGTCTCTCAGCCTGCTGTGGCCTCTCCTGCCCCTGACCTTGCCTCCCCGTGGAATCTGTCCTTGGAGGACGGTTACTGTCACCCCTGCCACAGTGGAGGTTTCTGGAAGGCAGGCTCAGCAGCTAGTTGACCTCTGTGTCCTCTGCTGCTCTCTGAGTGGGAGGTGGGAAAGAGCAGGGGTCAGAAGTCAAACTGTCTCCGCTTGAACTCCAGCTCTGCCACTTCCCGGCTGTGTGCCCCGGGCAGGGACTGTCCTTCCAGGGCCTCTGCGTCCCACCTGTCAAATGGGTGGCAGATAGGACCGCAGGGCTGTCCCAAGGCTTAAATGAGGCCATGGGGCTCACCTGAGCAGTGCGTTGGCCGTGCATGCTGGGCGTCAGGAAGCGGCAGTGATATGTGTTTGGGGGCGCGTGAGAGAGTTACTAGGTGGGGAGCCCCTCGACCTGTTCCCCCAGGCCGCATCCTGACCCACAGTCCCTCCGTTCCAGAGTCTGCTCCAGCTGGAGCCCGCCAGCAGCCCTTTCCGCCGCCTGCTCCTGAAGAAGATGCCTCTCATTCCTTAAAAACCGACCTCCCCGCTTCATTGGACTCAAAGGTAAACCACCCCTCTGCTTCCGCCCCCGAGCCATGTTCGCCGGCCTGTGGCTCCCTGGCAAAAATGTAATTTCTTCATTCCTCGAGACCAGGTGAGCGGTGGGGAGGGGAAAGGAGACCCATAGATCACTCTCGGCTGCTAAGACCGAACGTGCAGGCGGTCAGCAAACCTGGGAGGGGAGCACGGGTCAGTGAATGAGCCTTTCCATCGTTTGTGAGACTGGCACCCCCAAGGCCAAATGCATCGGTTAAAGTAGCTGTTGGCTCACACATCCCCCCGCCCCGCCTTTTTTCAGCCCAGTTACCCCGGGTTGCATAACTCAGTCTGGGCTGTCCTGAGTGTTGAGTGGTGTGGGGCCAGGGATGCATTGTGACTTTCATGGGTTTTAGACACTTTCGCCTTCATGGGCCCCTTCCTTTATTTTAAAAAAAACAACCCAAAATTGTATCTTATGAGTGCATTGGTATGAAGATGAATATAATCCAAGCTAGCTTAAAAATGAGAACATTGTTTATTTTCTTCTGATTTTTAAAGAAATTAAAATGTTTTCATGGCCCTAGAATGCTATGAGCCCAAGACACTTTGCGTCAGGTGTGTAGGGAGAGGCCCGCTTTGCGTGGGTCTGGTTAAGGAAGGAGATTCTCTCTTAAGCAGAGGTTTTTTTTTTTTTTTTTGAGACAGAGTTTCACTTTATTGCCCAGGCTAGAGTGAGTGCCGTGGCGTCAGCCTAGCTCACAGCAACCTCAAACTCCTGGGCTCTAGCAATCCTGCTGCCTCAGCCTCCCAAGTAGCTGGGACTACAGGCATGCGCCACCATGCCCGGCTCATTTTTTCTATATATATTTTAGTTGGCCAATTAATTTCTTTGTATTTATAGTAGAGATGGGGTCTCGCTCTTGCTCAGGCTAGTCTCGAACTCCTGAGCTCAAACGATCCGCCCACCTCGGCCTCCCAGAGAGCTAGGATTACAGGCTTAAGCCACCGCGCCCGGCCAGTTTGTTTGTTTTTAATAATCATTTTCCAGATGATTTAATAACTTGGGAGAATGATCATGGTATACGTTAAATGAAAATGCCAGAAATCAAAACACGTTCCCAATTTTGTTAAATAAATCCTGATATATTAATATCCAATTGGCAGGAAATATACAACTTTAATAGCAATTAAGTGGATGATGGGATTATGGATAATTCTTCCCCCTCCCCAGTTTTCTAAAACTGTTAATACAAGCATGTATAATTTTTTTTTTTTTTTTTTTGAGTCAGAGTCTTACTCTTTTGCCTGGGCTAGAGTGCCATGGCGTCAGCCTAGCTCACAGCAACCTCAAACTCCTGGGCTCAAGCAATCCTCCTGCCTCAGCGTCCCGAGTAGCTGGGACTACAGGCATGAGCCACCATGCCTGGCTAATTTTTTCTATATATATTAGTTGGCCAATTAATTTCTTTCTATTTTTAGTAGACATGGGGTCTCGCTCTTGCTCAGGCTGGTCTCGAACTCCTGAACTCAAACGAACCGGCTCTTGCTCAGGCTGGTCTCGAACTCCTGAACTCAAATGATCCGCACGCCTCGGCATCCCAGAGTGCTAGGATTACAGGCGTGAGCCACCCACTGCGCTGGGCCTAAGCATATATAATTTTTAAAAAATTAAATTCATGGAACTTATTTTTAAAAAGGGAAGTTATTAAAAAGGGAAGCACAGCTTCGGCCATGTCCCTGGGCCCCAGAGGCCTAGCACATGTGCTGTGGGTCGGACTGAGGGCACTGAGCCCGGCCCTGTGCCCAGCGGGGTGGCCTCACTTCAGCTCTTTTATCTTCTCTGTGACCAGAAGAAAAGGAACCATCAACCCTGTGCCAGGAATACTTACATCTTAGTTAATCTTCAAAATTACCCTCCAGGGTACTATTCTATCTTCATTTGTGCTGATGAGGCAGTTGAGGCTCAGCGAGGTTAAGTAACTCACCCAAGGTCACAGAGCAAATTAGGTGCAGAGCTGGGATCTGAGCTTGGGCTTGTCCGTGTTTTCATTACAGCTCCCCACTAGACGAGGTGACCTCCACCCTTCAGCTCTGGCGTTCTGAGACCCTCTGAGGTGGCAGGGAAAGGCACCTCCGTACTCATCCTGTCCCTCTCCGAACCCCCAGGACTGCAGCGCCTCTGTCCCTGAGCAGGAAGAGCCCGTGAGCCTGGCCGGAGGCAGCCTGTTCTGGAGCGAGGCGGACGTGGTTCAGGCAACTGCCGACTTCAGTCAAAACCACAAAATACGCGAGGGCACCTTTGCTGACGTCTACAAAGGGCAGAGGCGCGGGACGCCCTTCGTGTTCAAGAGGCTCAGAGAGGCAAGCGCTTCTGGTTTCTAGTGAGGGGTGGGGCCGCGCGGGTGAGGCCAGGCCTCCACGTTCCTTGTCTTCCTCCACAGACAGCCTGCTCCAGTCCAGGATGGATTCAGAGGTTCTTCCAGGCAGAGGTGCAGGTCTGTCGTAGGTAAGCCTCCCTTCTGGAAAATACTTTAATGTTAACAGTAGTGATATATCCCCTCACATAGAGCTTCTTGTGTGCCAGGCATGTTTCAAGTCCTCTGTTATATATAAACTCACTTAATCCTCATAAGAGCTCTGTAATGTAGCTACTACTGTCACACCATTTTACAGATGGGTAAATTGAAGCACAGAGAGAGGTTAAGCATCTCGTCCAAGATCACACAGCTAGTAAGTCTCAGAACTGGGCTTTGTACCTACATGGCCTGGCTCCAGAGTCCATGCTTCTTCTGTGTATCAATTATAGGTATAGATTAGAGTTATGAAGGAATCTTGGCTCACTCCTCCAACTCCTTCCTTCCATGGAAAACATTCCATAGATGTTTCTATCCCATGTTTTGAGGTAGCCAGAGACTTATGATACCAACTCTGAGGGTGAATCTCTCTTAAAATCGTGGTCTAGTCTGAGAGCTTAGGATCATTTTTACATTTTAGAATGGTTGAAAGAAAAAAATCAAAAGTAGAAGAATAGGCCGGGCGCAGTGGCTCATGCCTGTAATCCTAGCACTATGGGAGGCCAATGCGGGAGGATGGCTTGAGCTCAGGAGTTCGAGACCAGCCTGAGCAAGAGCAAGACCCTGTCTCTACTAAAAATAGAAAGAAATTAGCCAAACAACTAAAAATAGAAAAAATTAGCCAGGTATGGTGGTGCATGCCTGTGTTCCCAGCAACTCGGGAGGCTGAGACAGGAGGATCGCTTGAGCCCAGGTATTTGAGGTTGCTGTGAGCTAGGCTGACGCTAGGGCACTCTAGCCCGGGCAACAGAGTGAGACTCAGTCTCAAAAAAAAAAAAAAAAAAAAAAGTAGAAGAACGCTCTATGACACACGAAAATTGTATGAAATCCAAATTTCAATGTTTGTCATAAGCTTTATCAGAACACAGCCATGCTGGTTCATTTCTGTATCGTGTGTGACTGCTTTTGTGTTATAGCGCACAGTTGAGTCGTGACAACAGAGGCCTTCAAAGTCTGAAATATTTACTGCTGTTCGTTTACAGAAAAAGTTTGCTGACACATGGTCTAGAGTGATGAAGGCCTCCAAAGTTATCCTCAAATCTGTTCATTTTACAGATGGGGAAACTGAGACCAGTGAAGTGAGCCTCCTCGTCACAGAGCTGGGTGGGGACTTGGAAAGAGCAGGGAAGGACTGTTTGGAGACCTGGGGTCTGTCCTGGCTCTACCATTATTGACCGAGGGACTTAAGTGCCTTCCGGGCACCCATCTCGTGCTAGGCACAGCTGGCGTTTGGCCTTGGCGAGTCACCAAGCAGGTTCCCTCCACCGGGACACGGCCAAGGCAGAGGAATTCATGATTTCTGTGGAGTGTTTTCAGAAACAAAGAAAATAGAGATTACCTATTTTCCACAGCACCTATAAATAACTACGAGTGTGTTAACATTTTGACATAGTTTCTTTCATTCTCTCTCTATTCATACATGTGTATGAAGACACACATGCGCACACACACATATACACAGGCACACGCGCATTTAATCAAAGCTGCAAGTCTGACTCCCTGTCCACTTGGCACGGCCTCTTCCCAGAGTCGCCAGCAGTCACTCCTCCATTCATCGGTCCAGAGAACACAAGCGGGCGAGCCCTTTCCAAGGGTCCAGCGGGCGCAGCGCCAAGTGTGCGCAGCCCCGCCTGGGGAGGTTCACGGTGCAGCGGGGAGACTGCTGTGCAGACAACTAACACGTGTAACGGTGGCTGCGGGGAGCGGAGGGGGCAGAGAGGTCGGGCAGGGGGCCATTTACAGGAGTCCTGGGAGATCGGATCGGCCTGGCGAGGGCGGAGCAGAGGGGAACGAAGGGGGCCTGTGGACAGCTGTTCATCGCAGTGAGCGGTGTGGCTGGGGGGGGGGTGCCTTCGCTGGGATGGCGCACGCGGTGGAGAGGCGGGTCTGGGGCTGCAACACAGGCCAGTGCTCACCTGAGCATTGGGATGTAATTAGACGCCAAAGCCTGGAGCTCGGGAAGGGGCTAGAGAGGAGATCTGGGTGTGTTCTCACAGCAGTGGGAGGTTCCTGGAGGCACGGCGTATCCGCCCAGATGAGAGGAGGAAGGTGGAGGAGGAGCATCTTAGCGGAACAGGCCAAGGAAGAGTTGTCAGAGAGGTGGGAGGAGTGTCAGGACGGAGGGGGCTCAGAACCCGGTAGAAGAGGGTTTCAGAGAAGGCCCCAGTCCTGGAGTCCGATAGACCCGGGATCTAGTCCTGGCTTCACTGTTTGCTGGTTTGTGACCTTGGGCGGATTCAATAACCTCCAAGCCCGAGTTTCCGAAGACGGGGTGGTTGAGGTGTCCTGGCTGCAGAGCAGCGGAGCGGGATGGGGACCACTCGGTTCCAGCTCATCGAAGGCAGGCAGTTTTCATCTCTCTGCCCTGGTGCCAGGCCCTTAGGGGTCAGAGCATGTGGTACCTGGGAGGTTACTGGTGGCTTCGGGGTCGAGAGGGCAGAAGAAGGTGGGAGATGAGGAAGTATTAATGGGTAAGTCCTTGATTATTCCGTCTGACTCCTCACCCCTGCACCGACACCTGATTTCAGGTGCTGCCACCCGAACGTCTTACCTGTGCTGGGCTTCTGTGCTGGAAGGCGGTTTCACAGCTTGATCTACCCCTACATGGCCAATGGCTCTTTACAGGACAGACTCCAGGGCCAGGTAAGAGCCTGGGTCATGCGCAGAGAACAGGACCAGGCCACACCCAGTGAGGGAGTCAGAGGTTGAGGATTAGGGAATCCAGAGGGGAGAGGGGCCATCCTTGCTGTCCCAGGGACGCTTTCCAAGGAAAGAAGCTGGGCCAGCATAGATCTAGCTAAATATCTTCAGAAAAAAAACTATAAAAAAAACTGTTTGAGCTGGGCGTGTGCCATGTCCCTGTAATGCCAGCCACTGAGGATGCTGAGGTGGGGGGATCACTTGAGTCAGGAGTGCAAAACCAGCCTGGGTAACATAGTGAGACCCCATCTCAAAAAGAAAATATGACAAGGCATTTCACTCAAGTCAAGAGTATGACAGAGGTACCCTATAGCACCCATTTGCTCATCTCCATTCTGGAGGTATTAGCCAATGCAGTAGGACAAGAAAAAGAATTAAGAGATAAAGAGTGTAGAAAGTAGAGGCAAGTTTTTATTATAAAATGTTTTTCTAGTATATACCTATTTGCTGTGGATTTATGGAATTTCCCTGGAAAGTTACGCAAGAAACTGGTATATTGGCTGCCTCTGGGGTGGAGAGTGAGGCAGCTGAGGCACAGGGTGGGAGGGAAACTGTTACTGTGTGACCTTTTATACCTTTAGAATATTTTTATCATGTGACTAATGCCTATTAAAAATTACAATTTTTAGCTGGGCATGGTGGCTTATACCCGTGATCCTAGCAATTGCAGAGGCTGAGGTAGGGTCGGGGATAGGGGATTACTTGAAGCCAGGAGTTTGAGGCCAACCTGGGCAGTACAGTAAGACCTGCATCTCTAGAAAAAAGTTACAAAATTAGTCAGGCATGGTGGTACATGCCTGTAGTCCCAGCTACTTGGGGGGCTGGCTGAGTTAGGAGGATCCCTTGAGCCCAAGAGTTTGAGGTTACAGTGAGCTTTGATCATGCCACTGCACTCCAGCCCAGGTGACAGAGGGAGACCCTGTCTCTAAAATAAATAAATTTAAATTTAAATTTTTTTTTTTTTTTTTTTTGAGACAGAGTCTCACTGTGTTGCCTGGGCTAGAGTGCCGTGGCATCAGCCCAGCTCACAGCAACCTCCAACTCCTGGGCTCAAGCGTTCCTTCTGCGTCAACCTTCTGAGTAGCTGGGACTATAGGCATGCGCCACCATGCCCAGCTAATTTTTCTATATATTTTTAGTTGCCCAATTAATTTCTTTCTATTTTTGGTGGAGACGGGGTCTCGGTCTTGGTCAGGCTGGTCTCGAACTCCTCTGCTTAAACGATCTGCCTGCCTTGGCCTCCCAGGGTGCTAGGATTACAGGTGTGAGCCACTGTGCCCGGCCATTCAATTTTAATATTTTTAAAAATTAATTATTTTTATAGAGACAGGATCTTGCTGTCACCTGGCTAGAGTGCAGTAGTGCTATCATAGCTCACTACGATGCTGAACTCTGGGCTCAGGTGATTCTCCTGGCTCAGCCCTCAAAGTAACTGGGACTACAGGTGTGTGCCACCACAATTAGCTAATTTTTAAATTTTTTATAGAGACAGAGTCTCACTATGTTGCCCAGGCTGGTCTCAAACTCTTGGCCTCAAACAGTCCTCCTGCTTTGGCCTCCCAAAGTGCTAGGATTACAGGTGTAAGCCACTGCATGCAGCCTAAAAATTATAAATTGTATTTATTTTTTAAATTTATTTTTGGTGGGGGGACAGAGTCTTGCTAATTTTTTATATATATATTTTTAGTGTCCAGCCAATTTCTATTTTTTTTAGTAGAGACGGGGGTCTCACTCTTGCTCAGGCTGGTCTCGAACTCCTGAGCTCAAGTGATTCTCCCACCTCGGCCTCCCAGAGTGCTAGGATTACAGGTGTGAGTCACCACACCTGGCCAAATTATAAATTTTTTTTAAAACAGACCTTCTGCTTATAAAATCCTCAGAGGGAAAGAGTTACTCCATAACAGCATGATTGCTCCCTTGGCAGGGACCAAAGCAGGTATTCGAGGTATGCTCGTGATCACTAGCTCTTCTGAGCTCTCCCTGCGCACGACACCATGGTGACACCAGCCTTCGCACATGTCGTCTCCTGCAGGCCTCACAGCCAAAGAGGTTCCCCCCATTTTTCAAAAGAGGAGTCTCTGGCACATAGAAACAGAGAGACTTGCCTAAAGGAATGCAGCTGATAAGTGTCAGGCCAGGGCTTAAATTGGGTTCACCTGGCCTAGATTTCAGAGGTCACAGGAATCTGTTAGCAGAGGTTGTCCAGGCCAGTTCTTAGAGGATGTGGGCCCTAAGCCAGAGCTCGGAAAGTAGGTAGTGACTTAGCCTGGGAGAGTAAGTCTTAAAATGACAGTGGCAGGACCTGGGGACATGGGAGGCCTTAGGCCGTGCTACAGTCCCCTTCAGCCCTGCGAAGTTCCCGTAACACACAGGGAACTGGGGTGAGGCTTGTGTGGTCGGGGTGCAAACACGCTCCCTAGCTCCTCTCCCAGCGAGCCCCTCCTGCGGAGAAATTCCAGAGCTGCCACTGAAATAGCCATGATAAAAATAGCTATCTAATGAGCACCTCCTGTGTGGCAGGCACTATCACGTGTACTGTCTCGAATCCTTATCAACCGCCTTAAAACACAGGAATTGACATTTCCATCTTATATGCCAGGAAGTTGAGGCTCCGAGTCGTTAATGTCTTTTCCAAAGTCACTCAGCTCGCACGTGTCTGAGCTGGGAGTCACGCTGCGACCTGCCTCAGAAACCCGCGGCGTGGTGCTGGGAAGTCCCGCTGGCAGAGCCCGCTGCAGAGGGCGGAGGGCGCGGAGGGTGGGAGAGGCGGGGCGTGGGCCCCGCCAGCAGGACTTTGAAAAGGCACCGGTGTGACTGTTGCCCCCTTCTTCCTCAGGGTGGCTCAGACGCCCTGCTCTGGCGGCAGCGTGTCAGCATCTGCGCGGGGCTGCTTGGCGCGCTCGAGCACCTGCACGGCCTGGGCATCATCCACGGCAACGTCAAGAGGTGAGGCCGGGGCCGGGGCTGCCAGGGCGGGCCAGCACCGCCCGTGTCCCGCTCCCTCTGCCTCGCTTCTCTTCTTTTTCTCTCCTCCTCTCCACCCCTCGGGTGTCCTTTTCTTTGTTATGCCCTCAATCCTCAGTGCCTCTGGGTTGCCCCCTGTGTCTGATCGCTCTCAGCACGGATTGCTTCCGTATCGTGTTTCTGAGATGCTGTTTTCCCAACAAGCCCCCCACACTCCGGCGCATTTCGCCGTCCACTCAGCGGCTGGCCTGGACTCCAGCCTCAAGCCCCAAGCCACGTTTGCCAGGCGCCTGGGATTTTGAGTGCCTTGTTCCGGGCTTTCTCGGAGACCTGCCCCCTGCTCGTGGATCTGCTGGTGTTGGCGTCTTGTCAGGGAGGCTTCCCACAGGGTAGGCAGCATCTCGAAGAGTGAGAGGTCCCTGTCTGGGGACTGGCAGCAGGGGGACAGTTCCAGAAGATGACAGAAAACCGGGTAGAATTGCCCCAGTTCTCTCTCCATTTAGCCCGAGGAAGACCTTTTCCCCTTTTCTCTCCTCTGATTTTTATTTCATTGCGCTGACAATTGTAATAGCAAGAAAGGTAAGAGGTCATCGCTGACCCATCCCCCTGACTCATCAACGAGCCTCTGTTTTGTTTCTTTCCCAGGACCTGCACCCACAAATCCTCAGCCCTAAGGCAGCACCTTTATCCAATTACCAATTCCTGTTCTGTGTTTTCTCCCTTCATTTAAATGTGGCAAACATCTCCCCAGATTGCATACATCCTGGCTTCTTTTGTTTGTTTGTTTTCACCATGAACTCAGTCATGTTTTTAGTGCCTTCTTTGTCTTCCATTAAAGGGACTTGCCCATTGTTTACTTAGCCACTCCTAATAGTGGATATTGGAATTGGTGTCAGCTTTTTGAAATCCTGTTTGAGGTTAGTTCCACAATGAATATTTTTACACGTGCAGCTTGGCTTTTTAAAATTTCCTTTGGAGCACTTTCTCGGAGTTCATGTCCCCGTGTTAGATGCCTGGGCCAAAGGGTATTTTTATTGCTTTTCTTTTTTTTTTGTTGAGACAGAGTCTCACTCTGTTACCCTGGCTAGAGTGCCTTGGCGTCAGCCTAGCTCACAGCAGCCTCCAACTCCTGGGCTCAAGCGATCCTCCTGCCTCAGCCTCCCCAGTAGCTGGGACTACAGGCATGTGCCACCATGCCTGGCTCATTTTTTCTATATATTTTTAGTTGGCCAATTAATATCTTTCTATTTTTAGTAGAGACGGGGTCCCGCTCTTGCTCAGGCTGGTTTTGGACTCCTGACCTTGAGGGATCCTCTTGCCTCCCGGAGTGCTAGGGTTATAGGCGTGAGCCACCGCGCGCAGCCTATTTCTTTTCGTACTCCCCACGATCTAGGCAGGTTCAGCCACAAAGGATGCTGGCATTTAGGCTTGAGTTGGCCAGGCCAGCATAACCCGTGGGCTTGATCAAGCCGCTGCTGATGAGGGTGGACACCTGCAGGGGTCAGGGAGGCTGCACCTCTCTGGCCACGTCCCAGGGGCAGGAAGTCTGAATCCTGACTCCACCCCTATTTGCCGGAGGGCATGGACCCCTCCTCCAGGGCTGGTTCAGAAACTCTGTGTGGAGAGTCTTCATACCCCAATCTCCCCGCGCCGAATTGCCCACTGACGGCTAAGTTGTTTCCCAAAAGGGTCCCCATGGCAACCCCTTGCCATGCAGCTCCAAACGAGAAGGTTCTCTCTGCTTTCATTTCTGCAGCTCCAATGTTCTGTTGGACCAAAATCTCGTCCCCAAGCTGGCGCACCC
Organism: Mirza zaza; assembly: GCA_008750895.1. NCBI lineage: Eukaryota > Metazoa > Chordata > Mammalia > Primates > Cheirogaleidae > Mirza > Mirza zaza. The sequence continues at coordinate 15,390 of VSMD01035918.1, forward strand.
AGTGGCTCACCTGTGCCCTGTCAACAAAAGGTCAAAGTACACCATGATGGAGACCCAGCTTTTCCAGGCCTCCGCCGCATATCTTCCAGAAGATTTCATCAGGGTGGGGCAGCTGACGAAGCGAGTGGACGTCTTTGGCTATGGAATAGTAAGAGCCTCCCGTGCAGACCTGGGTGTGCCCACGCGTCCTCCCCGCGGCTCTCTGTGAGTGCAGGGTGCGCTGGGCACATAGACGGCCCCATCAGAGCGCGGCAGGGGCTGGCGGCTGCCTGTTTCCTGTGGCCTGGGGGCTGAGGGTAGCTTTTACATTTATGAAGGATAGAATTTAAGAAAACAAAAGAGGCCGGTTTGGCGGCTCACGCCTTCATCCTAGCACTCTGGAAGGCTGAGGTGGGAGGATCGATCGATCATTTGAGCTCTGGAGTTCAAGACCAGCCTGAGCAAGAGCGAGACCCCCGTCTCTACTAAAGATAGAAAGAAATTCATTGGCCACCCAAAAATATATAAAAAAAATTAGCCAGGCATGGTGGCCCATGCCTGTAGTCCCAGCTACTGGGGAGGCTGAGGCAGGAGGATCGCTTGAGCCCAGGAGTTGGAGGTTGCTGTGAACTAGGCTGATGCCACGGCACTCACTCTAGCCTGGGCAACAAAGTGAGACTTTGTCTCAAAAGAAAAAAAAAAAAAGGAAGAAGAATTAAATGCACTCTTTAGAATGATTTATACAGCATGACAATTAAGAATGTGGGGCTGGGCGTGGTGGCTCACGCCTGTAATCCCAGCTCTCTGGGAGGCCGAGGCGGGCGGATTGCTCAAGGTGAGGAGTTGGAAACCAACCTGAGCAAGAACGAGACCCCGTCTCTACTATAAATAGAAAGAAATTAATGGCCAACTATATATATAGAAAAAATTAGCCGGGCATGGTGGCGCATGCCTGTAGTCCTAGCTGCGCGGGAGGCTGAGGCAGCAGGATTGCTTGAACCTAGGAGTTTGAGGTTGCTGTGAGCTAGGCTGACGCCATGGCACTCACTCTAGCCTGGGCAACAAAGTGAGACTCTGTCTCAAAAAAAAAAAAAAAAAATGTGGGCTTGTCGGGAGGCTGAGGCAGGAGGATCCCTTGAGCCCAGGAGTTGGAGGTTGCTATGAGCTAGGCTGACACCACGGCACGCTAGCCAGGGCGACAGAGTGAGACTCTGTCTCAAAAAAAAAAAGTAAACAAAAGAATATGTGACAGGGACTTGATATGGCCCATAAAGGCTGAAATAGATACTATGTGGCCTGGCCTGTTACAGAAAACGTTTGCTGACCGTTGAAGTAAAGCAGCTCACGAGAGTCCGTGTTCTGGGCGACACATGTCGGCTCTTGACTGCTGGCAGCGTCCCTCGGTCTGTCCGGCTGTCCCGGCCTGTTCACCCCTGTCCCTGCAGTAGCATCCACCTGCCACCGTCCCTGCATGTGCTGGGCACTCGGGCTGCAAGTACGACTAGAACACAGCCCCTCCTTCAGGAGCTCGTCATCTCCAAAGTGCATTTCCATAGACCCTCAGTTCCTTTGGACCCGTGTGGTGCGGATGTGCTCAAAGAGTTCTGTGCCAAATAGGTCTGGGAAATACGGGGTGAGGCAGGTTTCTTTACCACAGATGAATTCGAGCTTTTAATATGGCTGTGAGCCGGTTATCTGGTCGCTGTGAATTCACCAGAGAGGGGCACGCAGTGTTTCCCAAATTCACGTGACTCTGAGAGCTCGTTTTCTCAGAGCATCTGCTCACAGCAGTGTTCCAGGGAACTCGGTCTGGGAAGCGATGGCTGAGGAAAGCCACAGCCTGGCTGGCCTCAGCCAAGCGCAAACAGGGCGGCAGCTCGGGCGTGGCCTTTCTTGCCCTCCCTCCCTAGCCTGGACCTCCGCACGTGCTCTCCCCGACCACAGTCCCCTGTCTGTCCCCCTGCTGCTGGAGCCCTGGCCCGAGCCACCTTTTGCCCTCAGCCCCAACGCCAGGTTCTCGCACCTGGGCCTCCAGCCTGTGCCGCGCTTGGTGTCTCGCCTCCCTCAGCCTCGCTCGGAGTTGCTTAGTGGAGCTCAGAGGGCAGGTCCGGCTTCTGCTCCTCTAAGAACCTGCGGGCTGAGCCCCTGGGCCTCCAGCACTGTCACCTGGCCCAGCTGTGTGACTGACCGTGCTTCACTACTCTGTCTGGGCCCGGCTGTGTCTTCTGTGCGGCGAGCGTGATGAGGACATGGAGGCAGTGTGGTAATGTGCGTAAACCGCCTGGCACGGTGCCCTGCACGGATGGAGAATGTCACTATTTATTTTTTTTTGAGGCAGAGTCTCACTCTGTCACCGGGGCTAGAGTGCCATGGCGTCAGCCTAGCTCACAGCAACCTCCAACTCCTGGGCTAAAGCGATCCTCCTGCCTCAGCCTCCTGAGTAGCTGGAACTACAGGCATGCACCACCATGCCCGGCTAATATTTTCTATGTATTTTTAGTTGGCCAGTTAATTTCTTTCTATTTTTAGCAGAGACGGGGCCTCGCTCTTGCTCAGGCTGGTCTCGAACTCCTGACCTTGAGTGATCCTCCCGCCTCGGCCTCCCAGGGTGCTAGGATTACAGGTGTGAGCCACCGCGCCCGGCCATGAGAATATCATTATTATTGTGGCTGCCGTCATTCCTATTTTCATGCCCTCACTCCGGACATGTTCACCCTTGACCTTCTGACTCAGCTCTCGGGGTCACAGTTGACTTCCTCATTCATCGAGCGCCCACTGGCTCCCTCCACCTGTTTCCTTAGCCCTGCCGCTGGGTGACTTTGAACTTTGGTTCCTCCTGTGGGGAGCACAGTGTATCTCTCAGGGCCTGGCACAGAACCTGCCTTGGGGAAGGGGCAGAGGAGATGTTTGTTTATTCGTTTGCCCTTGTTCCCTCCCTTCCTGGCAGGCCCAGGAGTGCCCTATCTGCTGGCGCCTGGCCCGCTTGCTGCAGGAGCGCCCTCTGCTGCCCTTCCCGACACTGCCGGTCTGTCGTCAACCCCACGGGCCTGGGTGGTCTGAATGCGCTGTCCTCTCGCTCCTCTAGGCCCTGAGGGATTTTGGCAGTAAATGTCACCCTGTTCTGACTCGCTGCTAGAGAGGCCGGGAGAGAGCTTGGACACTAAGGGTGGGCCAGTCACTCCTTCAATATTCACAACCGCTAGGTCCCCATTTAGCAGACGAGGACATCGAGGCTCAGGTTTTAGTTACTTGCTCAAAGATGACCTGAGCATGTGAGGAGAAGAGTCAGAATTTGAGCCCAGGCCTGTCTGACTGTAGGACCCTTCACCACCATGCTGTTAATCTCTGCTGAGAATTTCTGTTCGAAGCAGATTTGTCAATTTCTTTCTTGCTTGCCTTTTTTTAGGTCTGTCAATTTCACGGTGGCTTAGGGGGGTAGAGGGCTGTGCTCCTTTTGTGAGTGGATGCTTTCATGAATAAATAATGTTAACAAAGTCCTATGGACGAAATATGCTATATCTATTGCCAAGACTCTGTGTAGAATAGACACCTACCTGCAGGTAGATTCCTTCTTTCCCTGAGATAGACAGAGCAATGCCAGCTTGCCATTGCTGACGTATTTTTAAGTGCAACAATCTTTAAAAAATACCGCATGTGTATATATACTTACATGTGTGTGTATATAAAACTTATGGCAATACATACACACACACACACACAGGAATTTTTGAATTCCATCCTCCCTGCCTTGCTGTCAATTCACCAAAACCTTTCACTGGCAGTTGGTGTGGCATCTTTAACTGGAGAAGTGTTTGGTGATATGCCTATGCCCCAGATTTTGGGCAAGTGTCTCTGTTGGCGAATGGCAGAGCTGGGCCTGGAGCTCAGACTTTGCAACCGAGAAGAGGCTTCTCTCTTGGCCTCTCCCGTCTGACCTTGTGCGCGAGTGTCTGGACCGAGCTGACTCCGTCTTCTGTTTCCTCCAGGTGTTAGCCGAGGTCCTCACTGGCATCCCCGCGATGGACAGCAGTCGAAGCCCCGTTTACCTGGTACGGAGCCAGTCACGTCTGCCTGGGCGGTGCATTTGGGCCACACAGCTGTGTGGGAGGGAGGGACGTCAGCTCTAGCCATTTTACACGTGCTAATGAGGCCTCAGCCCAGAGTTTTATTTGTGTCCTAGCAAAGTAATTTTAACCTCCTGTCCCCACCAGCCAGCCCACGGTTACTATTCCGTGACGATAGAATTTAGAATATTGAAGGAAAACCCATTTCTTTTCTATATATTGGGCAGTTTGTTAGGATTTGTCTTCAAATTGCTGAAAGTTAATTTCAGCCCTTTTAAACAGGTTTCTGTAATAAAAACAATCATTTATATTTTATAGGTCAAATGACTGAAATACAGAGTCATTTTAAAAATCAACACATGATGACACCACTGCAGTCTAGCCGGGGTGACAGAGCGAGACTGTCTACAAAAAAAAAGAAGAAAATAGATACTTTATACATACATATATATATATATACACACATACATATATAGTCTTTATAAAGCATCTCAAAACCCTTATCGTGGGGTCCTTGTGTTGCTCTGCAGAGGAGGAAAGCAGGCTCTGAGGTTTGCCTGCGATCTCAGAGTTGCTAAGTGTCAAAGTGTCGGAGCTGGGGCCCTGAGTCATGTCTCCCTGACTTCAGGTCCTGAGCTCTGAACCACGACACTCTCCTGACCGTTTCTCATGACAGTGCAACCGTATGAATTCAGTATTGTCATCTCCGTTTTGCAGTTGCAAAAACTGAGGCCGATCTGAAGTGACTTGTCTCATGCCCACAGTGACATCAGTGGTGAAACTGGGGTTGGAACCCATTTTCTACAGAATTCCAAATCCTATGCAAGCTGTCGTCCTCTTCATCTGTTTGAGAGGGGCACCTTTTCCAATGTGGAGGCCACTGGAATACCCAGATTTTTTTTGTGCCTGGGTCTGAAAAGCATTCCCTGTGCTCTGGGGTAGGGAGCGCGATATACTCTCCCTAGACTCAGAAGGCCGAGCCTCATCCCTTTGCCGAAGTCTGGGCTCCGCCCCTGCTGGCACCAAAACCCCATGTGCTTCGCAGAGGTGGGGTGGGTTGGGGCAGCTCCAGCATGGGCCGTTTGGGTGGTTTCTCATCTCCTGGCTGTTTCCTCAGGGAGCATTCCCTAGCAGTCCTCTGGGGCTTCCTGGACGAATGTTACAGGAAAAGGCTTTTGAGGCACTGACATAGAATTTTCTGGAAGGTTTTTTTAGTTAATGATTTCTAAAAATGTGGTGTAAAAACCTGCTGTGGTGTGTGCAGCCTGTTGGTAATCTTGAGTCGGAGAGAAAAGCTTGCTGGCGCTTTCTGTTGTCTAGGGTGGGAGAAAGCAGACTTCTCCCCAGGCTTGGGAAAGGGTCGGTTGCCACAGTGTTTCCCAAGGGCATTTGGTGGTTTCCATCAAAATGGAAAATGTGTGTACCCTCTGATATAGCAATTGCATTTGTTCACTAGAGAAACGTGCACACAAGTGAGGAAAGACAGGTGAACAAGGATGTTTGGTGTAGCATTATTTATAATAGTAAAGCACTGGAGACAAATGAAGTATCTATCAACGGGGAAACGGTTATGGAAATTACAGTACAATTATATGTACCATGGAATATCATGAAGTTATTTATAAATAACTTTATTTATAAATAATGAGGATAAAATATATAATATGATAAAATTTTCCACCTATATATATCTATGAAGCCATCACCAAATCAAAGTAATGAACCTGCTGCTGGGTGCAGTGGTGCACGCCTGTAGTCCCAGCTGTGCAGGAGGCTGTGGCGGGAAGATCACTTGAGTCCAGGACTTTAAGGTTACAGTGAGCTGTGATCGCACCGCTTCACTCTAGCCTGGGCGACAGAGCAAGACCCCATCTCTTGAAATAAATAAGTAAATAAGGAACAGGGACGTCTAGATTCTCTGTCCCCAGAAATTAGCTCTATACCCTCCGGCCCCTGCCATCCCCCAGCCTTTGATCTGCTTTCTGTCACCATACCGAAGCTTACGTTTTCTGGAGAGTTATAGAAATGAAACCATACGTATGTGCTCTTGTCTGTCTTTTTCTGCTTAGTTGTATGTTTGTTTTTTTTTTTTTTTTTTGAGACCGAGTCTCGCTTTGTTGCCCAGGCTAGAGTGCTGTGGCATCAGCCTAGCTCACAGCAACCTCAAACTCCTGGGCTCAAGCAATCCTGCTCCCCCAGCCTCCCGAGCAGCTGGGACTACAGGCATGCGCCACCATGCCCGGCTCATTTTTTCTATATATATTAGTTGGCCAATTAATTTCTTTCTATTTATAGTAGAGACGGGGTCTCACCCTTGATCAGGCTGATTTCAAACTCCTGACCTTGAGCGATCCGCCCGCCTCGGCCTCCCAGAGTGCTGGGATGACAGGCGTGAGCCACCGTGCCCGGCTAGTTGTATGTTCTAAGATTCATCCGTGTTCTTTGGGTGCGTCGTGGTCCACTGGGTGGTGTTGGGCTGTGTGGATGTGCTGCGGTTGGTCCATCCCTGCTGACAGGCGTTTGGGGTGTTTTCATTTTCTGACCATTACAGGTAAAGCTGCTGGGTGCCTCTGTGCGTACGTCTCTGTCTGACATGTTCTTCCATTTCAGTTGAAATGTGTAACTCCCACTTCTGAGGTACACAAAATTGTGTGAGTCTTGACAAATATATACAGCTGTGTAATCCCTACCACAATCAAGACATAGTATTTCTGGCCAGGTGTCGTGGCTCACGCCTGTCATCCCAGCATTTCAGGAGGCCTTGGAAGGAGGATTGCTTGAGCTCGGGAGTTGGAGACCAGCCTGGGAAACATATCGAGACCCCATCTCAAAAAGAAGAGAAGAGAAGAGAGAGAAGAGAAAGAAGAGAAGAGAAGAAGAAAAAAGAAAAAATAGGCGGTCTCTGTGGCACACGCCTGTAGTCCCAGCTACTTGGGAGGATGACTGAGGCGGGAAGATTGCTTGAGCCCCAGGGCTTGAGGTTGTAGTGAACCACGATCACACCTGGGCAACATAGCAAGACCCAATCTCTGAAATATAAAAAAAAAAAAGCATTACTGTATAAAAATTGCAACCATAATTCCTATTTAATTAACATTTAAATTCAAGCACTACATACTCAGCTTAGACAACCCAACAACACAGAAGAGATTCCATGCCTGCCCCCTCTAGGATGACTGCTGCTTCAAATACATTTTCATCACAGACAATTTCAAACACACACAAAAGTAAACAGAAGAATATAAAGACTCCCCAGATATCTGTCCCATCACTTTTTTACATTGTGCTTTTCTTATTTCTTTTTAAGCACCCCAAAAAACTTGTGTGTGTGCATATGTGTATTTTAAAGCAAATTCCAGATATTATATCTTTATCCATAAACTATAGTTATTTTCTTAATTCCTTCTTATCATTTAATACCCATTCCATATTTAGATTTCCCAAATAGTATCAGAAGTTGCTTTTAAAGGTGGGTTTTTCTCTTTTAGAGATAGGGTCTTGCTCTGTTGCCCAGGCTGGTGTGCTGTGGCGTCAGCCTAGCTCACAGCAACCTTGAACTCCTGGGCTCAAGCAATCCTCCTGCCTCAGCCTCCCAAGTAGCTGAGACTACAGGTGTTTGCCACCATGCCCGGCTAATTTTTAAAAAAATTTTTGTAGAGATGGGATCTTGATATATTGCTCAGGCTCATCTTGAACTCCTGGCCTCAAGCGATGCTCCTGCCTCGGCTTCCCAAAGTGCTGGAATCACAGGCAGGAGCCACTGTGCCCTGTTTTAAGATGGTTTGTTTGGAACCAGATCCACAGAAGGTACACATATTATTCTGGTTATGTTTCTGTTTTGTTTTTTTTTTTTTTTTGGTTATGTTTCTTAAGGGTATCTTATTCTTTTACAGCCTCTGGCTCTCTCCCTACTCCCTTTTTCTTTCTGGATGTCATTGCATTTTTGCATAAAGTGAGTCATTTGTTCTATATAGACTGTGTCATATTCTGGGTTTTGCTGATTACATCCTTGTGGTATCCTTCACTTGTTTCTCTGTTCTTCATATTTTCTGTGCCCTGGCAGTTCGGTCTTAAGGCTTGTTTAGGTTCACAGTCAATGCTTTTGTCAAGACCACTGTCTTGAGGTGCTGTGTGCTTCCTGTTGTGTCAGGACATGGGGCCTGCAGCCTGGCGTCCTACTTTCAGTTCTGAGATTGATGGGGGCGGGGGGATCGGGTGGAGTTGCTGACATCCTCCCAACCGTGTATTCTCAGTATCTCTCTCTCTCTTTAAAAATGCCCTGTATCGGCCACGCGCGGTGGCTCAAGCCTGTAATCCTAGCTCTCTGGGAGGCCGAGGTGGGCGGATCGTTTGAGCTCAGGAGTTCGAGACCAGCCTGAGCAAGAGCGAGACCCCATCTCTACTATAAATAGAAAGAAATTAATTGGCCAACTAATGTACATATAGAAAAAAAATGAGCCGGGCATGGTGGCGCATGCCTGTAGTCCCAGCTACTTGGGAGGCTGAGGCAGCAGGATTGCTTGAGCCCAGGAGTTTGAGGTTGCTGTGAGCTAGGCTGACGCCACGGCACTCTAGCCTGGGCAATAAAGTGAAACTCTGTCTCAAAAAAAAAAAAAATGGCCTCTATCTTCTGAACTTTCTTTTATTGTCATTTTAGTCTTTGCATTACAGGTTTCATTTTAAAGCTTAATATTAAATACTTTTTCCCCATTTTAATTTTACATTTTAATGCCAAGGAAAAAAAATTAAAATTTAAGTTATTTAAAGCCTGGACACACTTCCATGATTAGCCAGTGGCCTTATTTTTCCTGCTGTGTAAGTGGATCCAGACCCTAGAAAGATGGGACCAGGTTATAATTGTTTTCAGAAGCATGCTGCCGAAATGGATGGCCTGTTATAAACCAGGTTACAAAGTAAAGCTGGGTTCCAGGTCTGTTTCTAGTAAAAAATAAATAAATAAATAAATAATAAAATAAACAACAAAAAAACCAAAGTAAGGATGGAGTAAGGGAGGGAAATTTTCTTACAAGAAAAAAAGAATTTCATAAGAGTCCCAGTCTGTAATTTTTTCCCAGAATGGCTGGAGAGAGGAGTTTAATGTCACTGTGGGCTTCAAAGTACTGCCTCTGTGACGTGCCAGGGTCGCCTTGTTGAGTGGGGTTTGCTGAGAAGAGTTGGCCGAGTGTGGCCATCCCCACCCTCCCCAGCTTAAAGTCTGTTGCCCGGTAGGTGTGAAAGCGGACTGAAGCCTTGGCTGGTACTGAGCACTCTAAGAAGTTTCTTTTAGAAACAGACAACTCAGATGCTTTCTCTCACTTTGGCAAAGAAGTTTTTTTTTTTTGTTTTTTGAGACAGAGTCTCACTCTATTGCCCAGGCTAGCTCACAGCAACCTCAAACTCCTGGGCTCAAGCGATCCTCCTGCCTCAGCCTCCCAAGTAGCTGGGACTACAGGCACACGCCACCACGCCTGGCTAATTTTTTCTATATTTTTCTAGTTGTCCAATTAATTTCTTTCTATTGATAGTAGAGACGGCATCTCGCTCTTGCTCAGCCTGGTCTCGAACTCCTGACCTTGAGCAATCTGCCCGCGTTGGCCTCCAGGACAGTCACTTTCAACAATTTCTAATTCTATTTGAGATGATGGTAACCTCTGTATCTGTATATTTGTCTATGCTTGTTCAACAGTTACTTATTGATTTATCAACTTTAAATGCCATTACACTTTTTAAAAAGATAAACATTTAGAAGGCAGAGCTCACACAAGAGAATTGTGCAACAGGGTCAGAAATGTAACCTTTGCCAGCTAGGTTTATTTTTATTTTATTAATTACATATGTAACTATATAAAATACATATTTTATAATATATATTTACAAATATGCATATGTAATGTTACTTTGGCCAGGCACAGTGGCTCATGTCTATAATCCTAGCACTCTGGGAGGCAGAGGAAGGCTTGAGCCCAGGAATTTGAGACAAGCCTGGGCGACATAGCAAGACCCCCATCTCTACAAAAAATTTAAAAATTGGGCCGGTCGCGGTGGCTCACGCCTGTAATCCTAGCACTCTGGGAGGCCGAGGCGGGAGGATTGCTCGAGGTCAGGAGTTCGAAACCAGCCTGAGCAAGACCCCGTCTCTACTATAAATAGAAAGAAATTAATTGGCCAACTAATACATATAGAAAAAAAAATTAGCCAGGCATGGTGGCGCATGCCTGTAGTCCCAGCCACTCGGGAGGCTGAGGCAAGAGGATGGCTTGAGCCCAGGAGTTTGAGGTTGCTGTGAGCTAGGCTGACACCACGGCACTCACTCTAGCCTGGGCAACAGAGTGAGACTCTGTCTCAAAAAAAAAAAAAAAAAATTTAAAAATTATCCAGGCATGGTGGTACGTTCCTATAGCCCCAGCTACTTGGGAGGCTGATGCAGGAGGATTTCCAAAGCCTAAGAGTTCAAGGTTGCATTGAGCTATGAGCGTGCCACTGTACTCCAGCCTGAGTGACAGAGCAAGACCCTGTCTCTAAACAAAAAATAATGAGGTATATAATATATATGACAAGTACAATATGTATGAAAAATTTGTATGTAAATATATTATTTACACAAATAGACTATAAACATAAATGTTAATATAATGATATAATAGGTTAGTATACTGTAACTATGTTATATAAATCAATAGTATACACAATATATTACATATTAGTTTCTTTATTATATATATAATCAACATAAGTATTTAATACAATGTTTTTATAGCATATCTATATATACAAATATGTAAATATATACCATATTACACATGAAATATATAACATACTATAATTTATACTAACTAAATATATTTACATATTTGTATAGAAATGTAATTATTTATATAGCATATCTTCAGTTGTATCCATTATTCAGATTCTTACACTTTATGTAGTATAAAATATATAATATGTAAATATAAAATGCATAGAAAGTATATTATTTATATAGTGGATCTCCTATATATATAAATGTATCAGAGTCCTACATTTGAAAATGCTAATATCATAAGAGATTGTCCACATAGGTTTTTTTTGTTGTTTATTTATTTATTTATTTATTTATTTTTTTTAGAGACGGGGTCTCGCTCAGGCCGGTTTTGAACTCCTGACCTCAAGCGGTCCGCCCGCCTCGGCCTCCCAGAGTGCTAGGATTACGGGCGTGAGCCACCACGCCTGGCCTAGACACATAGTTGTTAATAAGAGTAAATTATTAGGTTGGTGCAAAAGTAATTGCAGTTTTGTTTTTTTTTATTTATTTATTTTTTTGTTTTGTTTTTTGTTTTGAGACAGAGTCTCACTTTATTGCCCAGGCTAGAGTGAGTGCCGTGGCGTCAGCCTAGCTCACAGCAACCTCAAACTCCTGGGCTCAAGCAATCCTGCTGCCTCAGCCTCCCAAGTAGCTGGGACTACAGGCATGTGCCACCATGCCCGGCTAATTTTTTGTATATATATTAGTTGGCCAATTAATTTCTTTCTATTTATAGTAGAGATGGGGTCTCGCTCTTGCTCAGGCTGGTCTCGAACTCCTGAGCTCAAACGATCCGCCCACCTCGGCCTCCCAGAGAGCTAGGATTACAGGCGTGAGCCACCGCGCCCGGCC
>VSMD01035919.1:0-37655 GCA_008750895.1 Mirza zaza
GGCATGCCCTGAGCAGCAGGCGGGGCATGGCTGTGGCTCTGAGGCTCTGGGCAAACTCTGCATCTTGAGTAAACATTTACAGTTAAATCCCCAACTCAAGGATCTGGCTAAATCCCTTCCTAAAATTAGGTGAGAATGTGAATCACGAAACACAATGTGCTCTGTTGAGTATTTACAAATTACGGTGTCTTTAGTTGTTAATTATTTTGTGTTTATCTTCCTGTGTACTTGGGTTTCCTATCCCCCCCACTATAAGCTCCCCAGGACAAGATCTGCACTTCTCTTGTCTAGAATCCCCATGTTGAGCACAATGCCGGCCACATGACAGTTTCGCAATAAAAATGTGTTGAATGAATGAGCACATTTTTATTCTCACTGTGACCTCCTCAAAGCAGCTCACCAACCCTAGCACCTATCTCAACACTCAGGATAAAAACAGAAAAAAAAAACTCCACTTTGCTTGTTCACTATACATAGAAGGTCATCCAAACTCTGTGATTGACGGTGTGATTTTCAAAGGTAACATTTTATTTGATCACATTGACAGCCTGTCTCTAAAGCATGAGAAAGAATATTAATCTTCCTTGTATTCATTTCTCTCATCACTAGAAATTTATTAACATTTAATTGTCTTGAATTTGAATTTGGTTTTTCAGGAAGCTTCAAAGAATTAGCATACTCTGGGTAAATCCTTGTAAGATATTAATTTTTGATCTCAAAGGATAGTTAATTTAGGTTGTTTACATGACAGATTTGGACAGAGTTAAAGGTTAAATTCTACCTTTGAAGTCTAAAGATAACTGACGGTTGATATTAATAATTTTATAATCACTGAAACTGTGATTAGAATTGTCTAAATACTTCATGCTAGTAAAAGTGTCATATGATTCCTACTTGCTCTCCCTGGGAGATGACCTGACTTTTGAATTTTCATTACACCTAAAATTATCAGCTTCCAAACAGCATTTATGAAAAGAAATTAACATAAACATTTAAATGAGGTTTTTCTGAAAAGTTACTTGCTCATACAAAATTGAAAGTCAACAATGAAATTACTTAAATTAATCATTCCTTCATTCATTCAACACATAATTATGCTCAGTTTTAGGAATACAAAAAAAAAAAAAAATACTGTCCTTATCTTGAAAGAGTCTAGTGGAGGAATCAGCTTTCATGTGTTGATTTAATAAACACTGGTGACAAAGATGACCTGACTTGGGTCCACATTAAGTTTGAAGGCCCATGAGGTTGGGGGCAGATCTATACTGCTCACTACTGAATCTCCAATACAGAAGCATAACTGTAATAAGTATATATCAATGTGTAATGCTTTCCAAAGCACTGATGTAGTCGAAAGCTGAAAGTGGAAACAGAGAATGGCACACAATATGGCCGAGCGCAATGGCTCACACCTGTAATCCTAGCACTTTGGGAGGCTGAGGTGGGAGGATTGCTTGAGCTCAAGAGTTTGAGACCAGGCCGGGCATGGTGGCTCACGCCTGTAATCCTAGCACTCTGGGAGGCCGAGGCGGGTGGATTGCTCGAGGTCAGGGGTTCAAAATCAGCCAGAGCAACAGCAAGACCCCATTTCTACTATAAATAGAAAGAAATTAATTGGCCAACTAATATATATAGAAAAAAAATTAGCCGGGCATGGTGGAGCATGCCTGTAGTCCCAGCTACTCGGGAGGCTGAGGCAGTAGGATTGCTTGAGCCCAGGAGTTTGAGGTTGCTGTGAGCTAGGCTGACGCCATGGCACTCACTCTAGCCTGGGCAACAAAGCGAAACTGTCTCAAAAAAAAGAGTTTGAGACCAGCCTGAGCAAGAGCAATACCCCACCTCTACTAAAAGAAAAAATGGAGAGAAATTAGCTGGCTGCCATTGAGTGCACCTATAGTCCCAGCTACTCGGGAGACTGAGGCAGGAGGATAGCTTGAGTGTGAGATTACAAAGGGCTATGATGATGCCATTGCACTCTATCCTGGACAAAAGAGTAAGACTCTGTCAACAACAACAACAACAACAAAAACAAAGAACACCCACAATGTGACAAGCTAGATAATAAAAGAATGTACATGTTGCTTTATTGCCTACAAGGAATGCCTAAGTCTGACTGAGGAAGTCAGAGAAGACCTTTCAGGGGAGACATACTGAGCTGAAGTCATGCCTTCTTATTGGAAGGCATCTGCAGGTTGGGGAGCAGGAAAGAGTATTCCAACAGAATCAATGGCAGAGGCCAGGCCGTGGAAGCCTCAGAGAACATGGCAGCTCAAAAACCACAAACACTTTGGCACAGCTGGCCAAGGGTGAAAAGTGTTATGGTCACATAGTCAGGGTTTTTCTCAGGCTTTCTCATAAACTTATTACCCAGGTAAACACAATGCTCCTGAAAGTAATCTAAGTGGAAAATTATTATTACACTAAAGTTGATCTTTTATAATTATTTAATCAAAGGGCAGAGGATCTTTGACTGTAACTTGCAAAGTTTAAGAGTTCCCTTTCCAAATATTAGTATTTTTGATTACTTTTAGAAAAACAGTTTGACAATTCCTACTTACGCCTGGAATCAAATCAGAGTCACAGCTGTTCCTTGACATAACGAAGATTTAATATTCTAATCTTCTGTACTCTACTAAAGCCAATTCAAAAACTCCAAACCCATGCCACCATTTCCCCCCAGTCTGATGAACTATCTCAACTGTATACTGAAAAACACAAATAAATTAACACTTGCATCCAACCAACACATAAATGGTGGTTCTTAGAGATTGTAGAAGTTCTTTATTTTGTGTACAAATCCATTTTTATTGCATACCTCAGAAGAATAAAACCAAAAAACCTGGAGGATACATAAAACCAACCCTCTTTCTTTGGGATAAAACTGTGGGGGGAAGGAGGGAAACAAAGTACAGTGGGGTTCATAGAAGGGCAACCGGGGTGCTAATGCAATTCAAACTCAGCTGTGTGAGGAGTGATGGAAGGTATGGGATGTTTAGGTCAAAGAACTGTGTCTCCAGAGAAATAATCATAACCATCTTCAAGTGCTTATAGGGAGGGTGTGAGGGTTAATTTTATGTGTCAATTTGATTGGTACATAGAGTATCCAGATATTTGGTCAAACATTATTCTGGATATTTCCACAAGAGTGTTTTTGAATGAGATTAACGTTTCAAATCGGTAGACTGAGGAGAGCAGATTGCCCTCCCTAACATGGGTGGGCCTCACCAAATCAGTTGAAGGTCTGAACAGAACAGAAGGCTGACTCTCCCTCCCAAATAAGGCAGGATTCTCCTGCTTGACCTGATGGTCTTCAAACTAGAACATCGGCTATTTCTGGTTCTGCATCAATCTTCCAGCCTTCAGACTCTAACTGGGATGTTGGCTCTGCAGATTTTGGACAGGAACAAATTCTTTATTTGATAGATAGATAAACACACACACACACACACACACACACACACACACACACACACACATGCAAGTATATATCTCCCATTAGTTCTGTTTCTTTAGAGAACTCTGACTAATTTAGAAAGTAAAGGGAGGGGGAAGAGTATGAGAAAAGATGCAAAGTTAAGAAAGTAGAAGACATTTTTGGGTGACAATGGATGAGCTGGTTTCCATGAGTTCTTACAGGGGTATTGTGTGGAAGAACATAGAGAAGTTAAGTTGGGGCCACATTTGGGTCCAAATTGGGGCTCACGCCTGTAATCCTAGCACTCTAGGAGGCCGAGGCGGGTGAATTGCTCGAGGTCAGGAGTTCAAAACCAGCCTGAGCAACAGCAAGACCTCCATCTCTATTGTAAATAGAAAGAAATTAATTGGCCAACTAATATATATATATATATATATATATATATATAAATATCTGGGCATGGTGGCGCATGCCTGTAGTCCCAGCTACTCAGGAGGCTGAAACAGAAGGATTGCTTGAGCCCAGGAGTTTGAGGTTGCTGTGAGCTAGGCTGATGTCATGGCACTCACACTAGCCTGGGCAACAAAGAGAGACTGTCTCAAAAAAAAAATGGGGGCCACAGGAGTGATTCCTGCAGGTACTGGTGCCACTGCATGTCTCTGAGTCAGGGCTGGGGTGGAAACAGCATGAAGCTTTAGGAAGACATGTTTGAATGGAATGTATAAACCAGTTATCATGTGAGGAAAAGTGAGCTCCTCTCTACGAACCCAATTGTGAAACAAAAAGATCTGGAAAATATGTTGAGTTAAAAATTAGACTGCCCCAGGAGATGGGAGGAGGGGGGAGGCAAGAGCATGGGAAGGAGCACTTAAACAAAATCATTGAACAAAACGTAAGAAAATAGAGAATTTTCCCTCCTTAAACATTATATTTTGCAACTTTTGCACTTTTCTGCATCTCTCTTAAATAAAGCTGCACAGTGAAAGAGAATTGTCATGACTTCCTTGGATGCCTCTCTGACAGCTTCATCTTTCAAAGAAAATCTCTAGGATAAAATAAAAAGGATTTTTAGGCCTTAAAACACCCACAGTACTATAAGTCCTCTAAGCCAAGAACAAACTATACACCAAGCAATGCTAAGACCTAAAACTGGAACCTCCTCCATCGTAGCAGATAAACACATTACTCTTATAGATACGCTGGCCAGACCCCAAACAACTCGCTGCAAACGAAGAGGAGGCAAAAACAATCAAGGCAGCAGCTAAAGCAGTGAGAGTGTAAAAAGAGCAGAATTAATTTAAATGCTCTGCAGAAATACCTAAGCTGAATTCTCTTTACCTCTTTCTCTCTCTCCCTTTCTCTTTGTAGGCCTTTCACTTTTTTGACAAGGAAATCACTAAGGTGAACCTTAAAGAAAACTATTCTATCATGTTTAAACTTCAAAAACAATATTAAGAAATTAAATCAAATTAACACAGAACCTCTAAATTATCTCTAAGGAAAGATATTATTGATGGTAGGGCTATTTCCAGTACCTTGTAAGGAAAAAAGAAATACTAGGCTGGACAATCCTGTAAAGGAGGAAAGAAATGCTAGAATTGCTGATGATTTTGCTATTAACTAATCTGGGTACTCAGTTAATGTGCTGATAGCAACAATTACCTGAGCCAAACCTGAATGTACCTCAACCTTCACACGTGTCCTTTACCACACATTTTGTTATCTTTGGAGTTGATTTCTTTTTTTTTTTTTTTTTTTTTTTTGAGACAAGGTCTTGCTCTGTTACCCAGGCTTGAGTACAGTGGACTCATCTTAGCTCAGGGCAACTTTGAACCTCTGGGCTCAAACAATACCCCTGCCTCAACCTCCCAAGTAGTTGGGATTGAAGGCACATGCCACCATGTCCAGCTAATTTTGTAATTTTGTGTAAAGATGAGGTCTCACTATGTTTCTCAAGCTGGTCTCGAACTCCTGGTCTCAAACAATCCTCCTGCCTCGGCCTCCCAGAATGCTAGGATTACAGGTGTGAGCTACCAAGCCTGGCCTGGGGTTAATTCCTTAAAGAAAGTATTGACTGTTGCCTATGAGAGGAGCTTTTCCCAGTAACTCCTCACTTCCTGCTCCCCAGGGCACGTGTCAGTCACAGCAAGGTTTTGCCCAACTTACTTCCATAAAAAAGGCCAGCCCAGCTGTTGCCAGAGACAATGACGCGATAGGACTTTGAGAAGTAAAACTCAGACGCTGTACATTTGGCTTCTATAATTTACTGTTTTCTCTCTGGCATCAGGGGAGAGCAACCGAGATCACATCCTCCTCCTACTATCATTTGCAGAGGAATACACAAGGGGTGAACAGCTAGAACAACTGTGGACATTGCTGTCCCTCTAGGAATTTTCTTTGCATGGTCCCAGGCTGATGCTAAAATATGCATTCTAGGGTAAATGCCCATTGTGACTTGGGAGTTTATTTTAAATTGAATCTTTAATATGCAAATGTGAGATTCACCTGGGGCACCATAAGAATGAAATCTATCCTCCATCCTGTCTTGCGCTCTTACATTAAAGGGAAGAAGAGTAATTTTTTAACACACCCCTACGATGGTTTTATGCAAATTCTTCAAGCTAGGCAAATTATTTTTGTGTTAAAATTTTTCAACCCCATAAAAACAGGAGTGAATTTATGTGGCATTTTAAAACGATGTTAGGCACATTGTAAAGCTATTTCATCTCATTTATAAAGAAGAGTGAACATAAAAACAGGCCATGGCATAATTAATAGTGAAATGATTTATAGCACCAACTCCTTCTCTATACATGTTTGTGTATTTTCTGTAGCCTGGTGCAATTTCCTCCCCCTAGACCCTCAATCCTTGCCCTTGCCATAGGAGAGAAGTGGTATCGGGTAAAACCATGGAGCTTCAATTCTCTCTCTCTCTTTCTCTCTCTCTCTCTCTCTCATACACACATATACATACACACACACTCACACACACACTCACAAACACTCCTATAATTGTTCTCAAAGTTGGTTGCACACTAGAATATCCCGAGGGGCCCTAAAAAAATACTAAGATGTGGGTTCCACTTACAGAGGTTCTGCTTTAATTGGTCTCAGGGACAGCCCAGGGCATTGGGATTTTTAAAAAGTCCCAGGGGAAGCTAATGTACATCCTAGATTGACACTAAAAGTATTTCAATTTTATTAGGCAAAGCTAAAATGTGGAATTTAAATCCCCACTGTGATTACATAAACTCAGAGGCCATGCTGTATGTTCACTGCATTTCTAATTCACCCTGCAATTTATGATTTACAGCAAATTCAACAAATATTACTTGAGCACCTACTATGCACCAGGGTACAAACATAAGTAAGACAGACGTGCCTTGTCTTTACAGAATGTAGAGTTCAGCAGATATTTGTGGGCTGTTTTTTCCAGTTCTTGCATTCCAGCTGATGTTCTTAATGTCTATGGATGGTATCAGGTGTTTCTTGAAGCAGGTATTGGATTTTCCTACTTGGAACCTCTGTTTTTACATTTCTTAAGAATACAGATGAAAACTAGTGAACTCATATATCTTTATAACAGCAGTGAGAACACAGATGATAAACTTATTTTGAAACTAATTAACATTTCAAAGAATCACTTGAAAGATAAATAGGAAACATTATCTGCTTATAGAGAGTTGATCCTCTCTTCCGAGGTATATGAGAGAAATAAAAGTTCAGCACAAACTTTATACCCACCAAGCTCAAGATAATCGCAGTCTGATCTCGGTCAGAAGTATTGAGACACATTGCTCTTCTCCTGCCCATGATCATTGATTTGGGTTTGAGTATAATTTGAGATAAGCTCTGAAATATGTCCTAAGCTTTTCAAAAGAGTAGTTTTAACTATGAAGAGAGTGCATAATAGTGAGTATGCCAGCATCATTTGTAGCATGATGTCATTTCATTTCTTTTGACTGTGTTCATCTGAAAACTCTACTCACAATGGTCTGATGAGTTAAATTGAAATAATTGCTCCATTCTTACATGGGAGAACATGAACGCCATGAGCAGAGTTATAAAACTCACAATGCAAATAAATAGCAGCAACGTGAACAAAAATGGACTCGAAAGACAAACAAATTTTAATCCTACGTAGACCCCACTGCAACTTTCTCGTGGCTGACACAAGCTGCACAAATAATGCCAACGAGACTTAGATAGCATTATGCAGAGATGTT
This sequence comes from Mirza zaza, assembly GCA_008750895.1. Classification (NCBI taxonomy): domain Eukaryota; kingdom Metazoa; phylum Chordata; class Mammalia; order Primates; family Cheirogaleidae; genus Mirza; species Mirza zaza. Next base: position 7,642 of record VSMD01035919.1, read on the forward strand.
CTCATACATTTCCATTATATATTCACCAATGAAGGAGCACATTTTCCATTTTTTTGGTTAACAATGAACCATTCGATTCTCTCTAGAATACCAATTTTGAAAGAGGTTTCTTTATTTGTATAATTTTCAAATATGTCTTCCAGTGCGAGCTCCATTGCAAAGCAATACATCTGTGAATTTCTAACAAGGTTCATTTTTAAATAGTATAATAAGCCAGATTTTCTCCAGTGCTCGAATCACTCCCCAGTAGTTGCTAAGCAGGTCGGTAGGGGACCACTTACCATGTTCCATCAGCTCCACCAGAGAAAATGGCGCTGCCCAAGCTGACGCAAACATTACACACAAACAAGAGGGCAGGAAGACGAGAGACTAGGAGCTGGAAAATATTCATACTTTTGATTTTTCCATATTGTGAAAAAAGAAGACTAACAAAGAATTGTTGCAAAGATCATAATAATAACTTAAAGATAGTGATTTACATTTTACAGATCTGTTCCAGCCCCTACTTGATCATTTTCAGTGACAAAGTGCTCACCTCTTTGCTAGGAAGCTGGTTCCACTATTAGACTATTGTAGTTTAGAATTCCTATCTGTCTGCCATCAGTTCTCTTGTAAAACACGGTTTCTACCAACTCATTCTTCTATGCACTAGCTCTGTAAATATTTAAAGAAGATCATGTCTACTCTAAGGCTTGTCTTTCTGTGTTAAATTTCTCAGTTCCAGAAACAGTTCAGCATGTTATACAGTTTTCAGATGCACCCTCCCCCCCATTGGATTCAACCTATTTTGAATGCTCTGGGGATCACAATTACCCCTGTCATCGAATTAGTCCCCCAGTTAGACACAGAGTTCCAGGTTTGAGTTTGCCAGTGCAGACGTCAGTGGAAATACATGCTCCCATGTTCTGGGCATTTGCCCTTTGGCTGCTATGCTGTGCTGTGGATGTAAGGTGAGTTCCTGGCCTACTGACACCCTCAGGGTCTTTTTTCATGTCAGCCATTGTCAAGTTTGGTCTCCCTAACCCTGAACGAGTGCAGATGAGGTTTAGAATTCAGTTCTTTATATTCATTCCTGTCCTATTTCATATCTGTTGCTGAAACACATCATTCCATCTTATTAAGAAAAAATTTTGATTCTGTCATCTATTCTTGCCCTGGCCTCGTCACATATTTTTTAATAGCTCATATGAAGACACGTTTTAAAATTGATCTGCCATCCTTCATAGTTTGTGTCAAGCACAAAATTGATAAGTGTGTTTTCTATGTAACTAAAGCACAATGGCCCATACTTTCCTGGAAAAGGTAAGATGTTACTTGGAGAGAGGAGTAGATCCTGAAACTGATTCCCTTCACACAAAGATTAAAAGACAATGTCCTGGTCAAGAAATTGACTTGGCCTCAGATTTAAGGGGAAAAATACTAGTTGCAACATTTCTGCTCAATAATTGTATAGCTAAGGGACAGTCCCTATGGAGTAGGTAGTCCCCTTAGTAGTTTCTTCTTTTATTAATATATTCATAAAGATTTCCGTGTAAAGAGAAACACATGAAAAACAAGGAGGTTCATGAAGCTGCTGAGGGACTCCCTTGCTGTGGACAGGGGCATCTGTGAAGATTGTGCTTCTCTTTCTCAGTGTGTCTTTGCCCCGTCTGTCTTGGAGAGTTAGTCTTGGGACTGAGTGCCGATTTGGATTCCGAGATTACCCAGTGGACAGCAACCGAGATGAACAGACATATTGCACCAGACACTGGAAACCTTGACCCAACCAGACCTGGGAGAGGAGAGTGACTAAAGTCTCCCAGGAGATTATTCTAGACTGCATAAATCAGGTGTTGAGAAATGCTCTGCTGGGGGGATGCCATGTCCCAGATTGTCGATAGGGTAGATGGGAAGAGAAAGAGATTTCTGTCTGTGTGTGGTAGTTGCATTCCCTAACTGGAGCCAAACTATGGATATGTGAAGATATGGATATGGATATGTGAATGAAAAAGCATAGTGTTTTTTGTTAATAGCACCACTTGCTTTCTGAAAGAATCTTGCTTATTTGATTATTTTGAATTGCCTCTCTCCTCCTACCAGAATACAGATTCCCATTTGAGCAGGAGCCACCATCATATCTTCTATGATTGTCTTAGCCTCTAGAACATTGCACAGAGAGGCTCTCAGTTACCATGCACAGCTATTATATAAAGACACATGAAACATGTACTGAGATAAGGCAGGACTTGAAAGTGGCACAACAAGGACCTATGTCTCTGAGAAAATCCCTATTAAAGAAAGACAGACCCTTAATAGTCCTTTTCCCTCTAGAATACACCAGAATGACCTTGAGGGGTGGTCATGTGAGCAGTAGAGGGGCAGGGTGGTAGAGGTGAATGCCATTGCTTCTACATGTAGCCTTCCACTGAAGTTCATGAACAAGAAGATATTGCAAATACAGGGGATTGTAGTTAGGAGCTGTCAGCAAGGATCCAGGAGAGACCCAGTACCCCTGATTGCATTAAGAATATGAGAACAAGTTCCCCTTTCCCAAATACGCCAGAAGAGGTTGACTCTTGAAAGGGTGGGAGGCTATTAATTTGTTTGGTTGTGTATTTACATAATTACATGAAGTAGCAATGGAACTACAGATATCTTTTAGGTGACATGAATCTAACATTTTATATGCAGATGTTTTAAGAAAACGAGGCCGGGCGCGGTGGCTCAAGCCTGTAATCCTAGCTCTCTGGGAGGCCGAGGTGGGCGGATCGTTTGAGCTCAGGAGTTCGAGACCAGCCTGAGCAAGAGCGAGACCCCATCTCTACTATAAATAGAAAGAAATTAATTGGCCAACTAATATATATAGAAAAAATTAGCCGGGCATGGTGGCACATGCCTGTAGTCCCAGCTACTGGGGAGGCTGAGGCAGCAGGATTGCTTGAGCCCAGGAGTTTGAGGTTGCTGTGAGCTAGGCTGACGCCACGGCACTCACTCTAGCCTGGGCAATAAAGTGAGACTCTGTCTCAAAAAAAAAAGAAAAAGAGTCCATCTGACTCTATTATTATGCTGTCCAATTTCTTCCCACCCACCACAAGCATATCCATATTGGTGGAAAAGTTGCTAGTTATCTCAATAAATAAAAATAAATTGTGTCTATGGTTAATGGTTTTTCCCTTCCTCTGCTGGACTAGTAATTCTATCCACAAATATGGGGAAGTAAGGTCATGCCTTGTTCTTAATGAGCCAGGGTAGTATCTCTTTCTCATGTGATTGCCCAAAGATAATTTATTAAGTATTTATTCCAGAGGATTTCTGGCCCTAGGGATGCTTGACTCAAAAAGATTTCAGATCTATAGATATGCATAACTAATCCACAGGAGGTAAAAATTTTTTGATCCAATAATAGTGAAAAAGAAAGCAAAAACAAAAAACTCTCAGAAAATGTGCACTATGCCAAGCTTCACTTCCATGGTGTTATATTTCGATTGATATAAGAAACACAATTGCTAAATCATGGAACTGCTTCTAAATCAAACAATACAGTGAGTTGTAGTTTACCAAGAACATCGCCCTCATGAATAATTTAGCACTGATGAAGATAACTTTATTTTTGGTTGACTGTTGTAGGCATCACAGTTGCAAGCCATAGCGTAATGGGCAAATATTCCTGTATATTCCACGAGGTCACACAGCATCAGTTGATTGGATGAGGCGCCTCCCAGTTGGCCCTGGGCAGACATTATATCATCTCATTTTCACAGGCTTCTCAGTAAAGTTATTCTCATTACATTTTGCATTTTTACAGCACCTGTAATCATAGCTCCCAGGCACTATACATTGTTAATTTATTATAGTCATTTCAATTTTGATAGTTAACTCTCAGGTCTCCTTATGTGTTAAGCCCTAAAATCAGCAGGAAGAACTGAAACTCTTAAAACATCCAAATCACGGTACGTTCTCAGGAACCAGAAGACCTGGTTCTAATACTGGTTTTTCCACTAATTGGCTCTGTGACCCCAGGAAGTCATTCCTTATCTCTGGGCCTCAGTCTTCTCATGGGTAAAGTGTCAGGCTTGGACTAAATGGCCTTTCATGTCCTCCCCAGCCCTAAGATTTTTCTGTTCTGTGTATCAGAGCTCTCAGGAATATGTGTGACATATATCTGTACATAGATATAGATTAATCTGTTCCTGAGGTCACTCTTATTCTATTTGCTTTCAGTGTCCCATCCATCCTGGTGCTGCCAGCTGCCAGCTCCCTCTGGAGGACTCCATGTCAGATCTAATTCCAGAAGGTCCTCGGAACCAGAAATAAATAGGAATGCCTCGGGCTAATTTAGATGTCCCAAGCTAAGCAAAGAGAAGTGATTCCTTTATGAAATTTATTTTAGAACAAAAATGGTTTGCAGAGCAAAGTAAAGGAAGTGGCATTAAGTTACAAGAGTGTGTTAGTTTGTAATTAATGGCATGGTTTAAAATGTCAGTTTAAGAGATTACCCTCAGCGAGGAATCCATTAGCCAAATTTAAACAATGCTGATCAAGGCCCCTTTGGCTTAAGAGGTATTGGGGATATTGGGGTAGATGGAGGGAGGGTTGGAAGACACCCCTAAATGTTTCCTGCTGTTCGCATGCTTATAATTTAGCAGATAAAATGAATCTAACATAAGTGAAGTGACAAGTTAAAAAAGAAAAATAAAAAATGTAGAAACTCACAAGCACATGGGGATAAATATGTGGACATTTTAAATAAGCTTTGTATCCAAGTGCTATAAAAACCTTAGAATGGACATTCAGGGAAAGGTACAATTTGTTTTGGAAAGTGCCTTTGAAGAAATAAATACAAAACATATATTGAAAAGTGCCTGGGAAAAAATGCATGCAGGTTGAACTGGCCAAAGGGTCAGCTATGTATTAAGGTTTAGAGCAGTGCTCACCATGCTGCAAGACCCAACCTGCTGGAAAATTTCAGAACCTTACCTGGCCGTCCCCAAGTGAGTTTTCAATGTCATGTTGCCATAAAAGAGTTCTCAGTAGAGATGGAGTTTTAGCTGGCTGCCACTGTCCCCTTACCAGGCCTGTCAATGACCTATACCCAACACTCTGTTCTTATCATTCATCAGAGAGACCCTGAGAGTAAAGGAATAACGTAGATTCTCATATGCAGAATGCCCAATCCCTGGGCTACAGGAAAATACCAAGCACATTTATTGTGCAGGCCACAGGGAGAGAGGTCTCAGATGGAAGTAGGCAATGGGAAATGCAAAATCGGAACAGTAGTTAAGGATATTAACAGGGAACTCAGAGAACAAGTGGATGTGGCTTTCTGAACCTAGGAGTGGTTAGTTGGGGGAACTCAACACCTGTTAATGAGCAACCAATTATTCACTAGAGGGTTTCTTTTTTCAATTCTAGGAATATGCTAAAATGGTAGGAAAACAACGAAGCAATACTTAAAAATAAACAGACTTTAAAATGAGTACCCAAATTGAGTTGTGCAAATGCCTTGGTTGGGTTGAATTTTGTAGTCATGTCATAAGATAGATATGCATTTGAGCTCAGATTAAAGTTTACAGAGAAAACCAGGGAAACAATGAATGCTAGGATAGTATATGAACAGATAGGGGCTTTTTCTGTGTTTATAATTTCCTTATTTTCTCTCTGTTCCTATTTCCCAACTAGTCTGCCCAAAATATGAGGCACCTACTCTGTTGACCATTTTTTATTCTAGATGGACTGGACATAATTCTCAGTTGAAAAACACTTCCCTGAGAAACCTTGAATAAGCAAGCCACTCATGTGCCTGAATACTATCACAGGCGATGGAGGCATTGGAACAAGAAGCATGTGTAGGCCATGCAAAAAATATAGAACAAGGGCTCTGCCCAAATGGAATTAATAGACAGCTGGAGATGTAGTATCTCCTCTGACCCAAGTCTTCTGTAACCTACCTCACCAAGAAAGAGTGGAATGGGTACAAATTCCACAGAAAAAGTGAAACTAGTAAACATTCATAGAAAAAAAGATTTTTCCTAATTTTTCTTGAATTTTCTATGTGATCTAAATATTTCTAAAAGTCTATTTGTATGTGCTCAAATATTTCAATAGGATACTTTTTAAAATAAAACTTTTATAATTTCAAATTGGTTATAAATTTATAGTGCAATAGATCTCTATTATTATTATGTAAGACAACAGAAAGGCATGGCCATTGTTTTTTTATTTTTCCCCTTGAAGTCTGATCAGAATTACTTCGTAAATTATTCACGTATTTTACCAGGACAATAAAACAGCATCTCTTTCTACATGAATCTCATTATTTGCTTGGAGTTAAATGCTTTGATGACATGCAGGGCAAGGTACCTCAAGCTATGAATAGTGTTTGGTTCATCCTGTTCTGAAGTACACAGCGTAAGCATCACAGTTGCATTAGAATCTGCTTCATCTGCATCCATTATACACAAAACATAACCTTTCAGGTATGCCAGGCCCTCGGTAGAATTGTGAGGTTGAATGGACAAGTTTATTTATCTCATGCCCTCCTTTTTGACCATCACTGTCCACCTGCAAACAGAGGCAGTCTCTCTCCTATTCCCATTTATAAAATAGACTTCTGACACCCAACCTACCATCAAAAATATATAAGTCCTAGCATTGGTTTATTTATTAGTATCCTTGCTTTTTGAGACACCTTAATGAAATTAACTGAACCTGGCTAAGACTGTTTTTTTCTGTCATATTCTATCTAACATTTAACCATGCGAGTCACATTCTACTAGGAATTGGGTAAGTCAGTGATATAAGGAGGCATGAAACACATCTCCTGTCCTCAGAGACATTGACAGTCTTACAATCCATATGGAAACAAACAAATGCATGTAAGAAATGGAACAAATGGTTTGAAAGGAGAGGAGGGCAGCACAGAGAAATAAATGCCTAATAGGGGATGAACGTGGAAGTAGTTACAACCAGGAGTGGAAACCACTTTTCAGCCATGACGGACGCTACAGTCTTCCTCAGGTCTTAGAGGCAAGAGAGAAGTGCTTTAATCTAACTACCAGCGTATGAGCTTTGCAAAGGATTCTTACATCTTACACAAGACAAAGTGTCTGATAAATCTTTAAAGAATTATTATACCAATGAGAAGAGGCTATAAGGGAAGACCACTAGATATAGGTGGGTGGAAGATTTCCTCCCCAAAAAAGTTGGCATACTTCTGAAATCACACAACTTTGGTGGTTTCTGCACGGGACAGCCCTCTTTTGCATAAACATCTCTGGGGAAAGTATGAGTCATCACAAACTCTTTGAGACTCTTCAGGACCTCATTCAACCTGGCTGTTGCAGAATATCCTGAAAACAGGCCTATAGTGGCAGGCACCAACCTGTGCCTTGGAGGACAGAGTTTTCCACCATTCTCAGCCAACTGGAGTCAGCATCCCAAGCATGATTTTGACTTTCCTCTCTCCAACCACAGACAGAAAAGAGCCACAGTCTCCAGCTGTCTAGGAAGAAACTAATGCCCCCAGCTAAGGATGCCCTTTATATTTGATCATTCTGGATCTGCTCAGAGTTTTTCTCCAAGCATCCCTGTGTGAGTTATGCATGCGGAGAGAGAGCATCTTGTTTTTATGTTGTCTGTAATAAATTATAAGTGTAACAGCAGGAGCTTTTTCAATACTATTTGTAAATGCAGCCAGAGGCTATTAAGTGATTGGTGTATCAAATAAATATAATTAGTAAATAGCAAAATAACATGTTTTGTAAACTGCCTTTGGAAATATGTGATTAGACCAAAGACAACGATTTCTGTCAAAGCTTCTAAGTGTTTCCACAAGATACCAGGAAAATACTTTAACAATTTTCATAACAACTTCAAGAAAATGTTCATGTAAACCTGCTAAGAAGGTACACAGTGCTTAGTCCCAACTCCTTTTGAACGCTTCATGTTGAAAATATAAGCATGGGTGTGTGCTTAAGTGTACATCGTAATTTTTGAGCGGAATTGAAATGTGCTTGATTATTGACTATAAGTTTTTAAATTGGCATTTGATGAAGTTAAAAAGGAGTTATAAATATAACTCCAAGTGCAGAGTGCTCTCAGGCTCTAGAGTTATTCTCAATTAGTAACACTTTAAATTATTCCAGCAAGTCAATCAGTTTGGAGGGAGGTGAACTCTTCCTGCCCTTCCCTCCTGGAGGCATTAGGAAAGGGGGTTTGCTCCTTAATAGCAACGTGCTATTTCCTATTGTCTGGCAAAGGACAGGAGTCATGTTCCAAACCCACTGATTCTTCCTCAAATAGATGCTTTATGTTTTCCCCTAACTCATATTCCCTTGTCTCATACCTAATTTCTCACATCCCAGCCTCTCTCTGCATTAATTACTCATTTTTATATGTGACTTCCTGGTAAAGAACCTCAAATGGATGTCAGTGCATATGCATCAAGCCCCAATTTCAAACCCTAGCCTAGCTTTGGAGATTCTCCAAACATTTAGCCCCAACCACAACTGTATCATTTAATCTTCTACTAATCCCCAGTCAAACCTTCTCCTCCCCCAGTTAGGCCATTCTGTTTAGTGTCCCATTCCTGCCCTCATGTGTCCATCCTACTCCCAGGCACGTCTCCCTTCCCCACATCATCCAGGATGCTCTGCCTGCCTCCTCTCTAAGGCCTAGAGATGGTCCCACCAAGTCAGAAGTCTCCATATACAACCGAGCAGACCCTACTTTGAAATTCTAAGGTTTTATGGTCTGTTCTGCATCTCTTTTACATGTTGTTCCTGTATGTGTGGCTTTTTCCTTGTCTGCCGAGGCAATGCCAAGACTGATGCTGAACAAAGGACATATAAATAATAATAACCACGATGAGGAAGATGATGATAATGATGATGATGACAATGACAGTAGCTAACATGTCCTGATTCTTCTTTTATGTGGAGGCCCTGTGCTAACTAATGTTAATAAATTATTGCATTTAAACCTTTTAACAACTACATGGGGTAGATACAATTCAATGTACCATTTAAAGCATGAGAAACTGAGGCCAAAAAACGTCAATGTGATTAGCTGGTCAATCAAAACTGAATTTCAAAGAAGTAGGTATACATAATTACCCTGGAGCTATTTAATAATATAGCCAGTATATACATCTGGCTTGCTTTCAGCAATAGATGGCTCTAAGTCCTATAATCAGAGCATGTGACTGAGTTTGATGAGCATTCATTTGCTCCCTTGTTTGTTCAATACACATGAATTGAGCCTGGCCTGTGTGCCATATGCTCATTTCTAAGTTTGGGGAGGATTAAAAAAATCAATAAAATATGGTCCTTGCCCTCAGATAGCTTACAGTCTTTGCATTCCATGAAATTATATCTACAGTCTTACTTCCCATAAGCTGTAACCTGGGGAAGAATAACATGCAATGCTAGAGAAGAAACATTTTTAAAACAATTGAGATTCAACAGTTATTTTGGGGGTTTGATAAGCCATGCCTGACACAGAAAAGAATAATGAGAAAGGAAAGAAGTGTGTAAGGAAAAGATAGATTGGGCAAGTGACTGCGAGAACTCTAATAGAAACTTCTGGAAAACCAAAGACCAAGTAAAAGATTTCTAGAAAAATCATCTCTGGCCCCCCTGGGACAGGATGTTAAAGCCCATATTTATCTGTCCACGGCAGAGGTATGAATGCCTGCAAAGACCTCAAGGCCAGATCCAATGAGACTGTGCTTCTTATCAGTCTGGGGGCCTCTGGAGATTACTTTAATACTGAGCACTTAGTCATCGTGTCTGATGGCTTCGGCGGCCTAATTTATCAAGGATCTATAGTTAAATTTAATTTTCATGTGAGTGGAGGACAGCCATGGCAGCCGGGCTCCTTGTTGCTGATCTGCCCCTGTTGATGTCTTCTGAAGTGGAAATGATGGATGCCACATGTTCTGGCTGTGATTAAATTTGCTTTGACAAAGCAGCATGGAAATCTGATTTTCAATAGACTTCTGCATTCCACCTAGTGCTGAGTAAACAGATAGGGAACATAATGCGCGCATGGCTGTCAGGCCGATAGCTAATTCATTGTGCCCGTCTAATCAGGCTGCCCATTAAATTATTATTTGTCAATAACATGCAGGATCATTTTTTGAAACTCTGAAGAATGAGAAGCTTGTTTTTAAGTAAATAAACGTGAAAGGCTTGTCAGTGTCCGGGGTTATTTTTCCTAGGAAGGTCCAAATAACTCATCAGTCTCTCTACGTCTCTACTCCCCTGAAGAATCAAAGCACCATTTAAGAAGTTTTTAGTTTCACTTCACTTGGCTCCCGTTTCAAATGCAAGCAACATCATCCAATTACAACAGAGAATGAAGCTACAAACATTGACACTTTAGCTCCCCGGTTTCTCTTTAAAGGAGAATGAAGCAGAAAATCACATTAAGTATGCATCTTATGTTAGAGCTTTTAACCTCCTGCCTACAGATGCTATGTGTAGACCACCTCCTGGAAAAGGCTTCCACGAGGAGGAAACACCGAGAGAGCTGTGTCACCAAGCAAGCAAAAGTGGCAGAGAGCGTGATTGTTAATGCTGTCCCCCTCTCATCCTTTTTTGCTCCATCAGTGGTGTCACTACACAATCTGGCATCCTTGTACTATTAGCAAAGGTCCTCTTTGTGATCCTGGCACAACTTTTCCCCCTGAGGCCTCATTCCCAAATTCAGACCTCCACGCATTCAGTACTTTTTACTTCCTGAAGTTCAGGACAAGCTTTTTCTTACCTTCTCCAAGTCCTTCTTAGAACATCTTGGGCTCTATGTATGTGTGTAAGAAACAATAATACCTGATTATACTAGTGTAGATACCTGGCCCTAGCTGAACCAATAAATGGCTCTTTGCAGGGACCATGAAATGGGAATACAGAGACCAAGCCGTTAATCTGGGGGAGCTTTGGTGTGAGGTTCCAACAACTGGGGGGCGAAGCCACCATTTCAGGGCATTCAGGACGGGCCATGTAAAAGTGGGTTCATACAGAAACTGGTCTGGGGAGGGAAAAATACGATGATGATAATGTGGAAGGTGTGAAACGCATGCATTTTGAGGTGAAAAGAAGATCCAGGGAGGAAGAGAAAGAAAGGGAACATGTCAATTCCCATTTCCTCTAAGCCTTATTGTATTTTTTTGTTGTTGTTGTTCTATGAGGTTCCTCTGAGTCTTTGAAATAAATTCCATTTTATTCAAGTTTAAAAAAAGGAAAGAAACAACTATTCCCTCTTTTTAGATGCCTCTTATGTCCCACAATACAGGAAATTTCCCTCTCTCAGAAGTTTCAGGCAATCAACATCCTCCTTTTGAGCCTTCTTCTTACCCACTAGTCCCATGATCACCAAAGTATTTCCCAACAGAACCCACCAGAGCTCAACTGTTTCATTATTCCTAAAAAGCTGAGAGTGTGCAACACACTTGCATATCCATGCTAGTTGAAAGAACTTGAGCAAGTTCTTAAACTCTGTAAGCCTTGTATTTCTCAGTGGAAAAATTCCATGTATATGAAGGTACAGTTGTGAACATTGAATGGAATAATGTATGTGTATGAGAAACATACACATCCCTCTTTTTAGATACCTCTTGTGCTCCATTCATACAGGAATTTCCCTCTCTCAGAAGTAGCAGGGAACCAGTTCTCAGTTTTCTCGCCATAGTCATTGCTACCTTCCCACGGAGAAGGGTGACTGCTCACAGAGGCCTGGCTGTTCTTTGTCCACCTGGGATGGGCCCTACCCCTGCTGGGGATGGCGTGGGGCTGGGGTATATGGGATGGGCATAGCTGTTATTTGTCTCTGTTGGCCTCTGGAGGGAGGTCTGTTTTATTCAGGAGAGAAGAAGGGATCCCATATTGACCTCAAATCCAAGCTGCGTGCTTCCTCCAGCTTTACCTGTAATAAAACTAACATTGGACAGTTGTATTCATTTCTCAAAAGTCAACGGACTCAGGGAGAGAGATGGCAGGAATTATTTCTCACATATATTGCCCCAATAATGACGACTGTCACGCATCGGAAGTTGGGTAAATTTCTAGTGGCTTTAAAAGTATGTCTGCCTCCAAATATTTCCTAGTAAAGAAACAATAAATCCATAGCAATTCTATGAGGTAAGGAATGCTGGTGATGATTGTGGCTACCACTGTCTTTGTCTCATTGAACCTTCACGACACCCCAGGTAGACAGGTAGGGCAAATAAAACCTCTGTTTCACGTAAGGAAACTAAGTGTCATAGATATTTGGTGATTTTTCTCAAGTTCACAAAACTACTAGGATCCACGATAAGAAGACCCAGGCTTTGTACCACTCAGTCAAACGCACTTTTGAAACCTGACTGCACACTGCCTTCTCACTTTATGTGTGAGCAGGAGGAGGACAGGATCCCTGCAGCAGCCCCCTGTGTTCTGAAAGCATCTTGGATTTCTCAGGATAAGCTTTCTTTTCAGCTTCTGTGACCTCAGGCCACTGTGCTACTTTCCTCACTTAACGTGTTTTGTTGCCAAACTAAAATTTGGCATTGCATCCTCAGAGAAGCTGGAATTTCCATGTTGCTTGTTGGAAAGGTGCTCATGGATGGGCCAATGACCCTGTCCTGACCAGACGACGGATGCTCCTGGCTGCAACAGCACTAATGAGTCACAGGCCACCCTCTGCCCTGCTGACCTGCACTGGGAAGAAGCAGCTCAAGATTTAATATAATTATCATGAATTGTAATTTATGCTAAGTAGCATCCAGCCAACACAAAGAGGGGATGTTTGCAGAACACTCTGATCAACTTTGGGCTTATGATGATGTTATAGTAACTACTTGGAAAAGAAACAAATCTTTCACCACATATTCAAAAGGCAATCAATGAACATCTGTAAAATATGGTTTAATCCAAGGAAAATCCCATTTTCCCAAATATCAATTTGTCAACAAACTAGGAGAATTTAACTCTCTCGGTGCCTGACTGTGGGGGACAAGTTGGGGAGAAGAGGGGTTTGCAAATGTTTGCTTTGCTACAAATAAATTCATTGTTTATTAAGAGAATAACTAGCATAATGATGTGGGCTGAGAGAGTGGAGGAAAAAAGTAGAAAGAGATAGCCAGAATATAGATTGGAGATGATTCTCTGAAAATCAGGTGTTTATTAAGCAATGAAGATTGCTCTAAATTATTATTACTCAGAGGGTGGTCAGTAGACCAACGGCATAGGATTCACATGAAACTTGTCAGATAAGCAGAATCATCAGATCTGGTAAATCAAAATCTTCAATTTGACAAGAACCTAGTTGATTCTAATGCACATGACCTTTTGAGAATCACTCAGTGGAGACTCATAGTATCAGATCTGTGTTTCAAGAGGTGGGTGGTTGACTGACAACAGTTTGAGAAAATTATCAATAAGGAAACACCACAGTCAGGGCAGCCAAAAAAAAAAAAAAAAAAACCCTTTTACTGTAACAGTACTAGGGGTTGATGATAAAGACCAAACTGTTGTTGGAAATGGAAAGGAGGAAATATATTTGAAAGACATATCAGAAATGAAACAAGAGATATGGAGACTCATCAGCTAAGGAACACCTGTGTAAAAGAAGAATTAAGAGAATGTTCTCAGGTTTCTATCTTGAGTCATCTGTCAAATAGGGATTGTTCATCTTGTATTCCCAGAACTTATTGCAAACCTGGCACAGAGAAGGTACACACTATATGTGAGCTGAATGACTGCATTTGCCATCTAGGCTGCGGGATTTCAAATTGCCCATGAATCTTTTGGCATCTGAAGAGGTGTTTTGGGAGTTGTCACGGTGGGAAAGAGGAAGTCACATGGGCAGTGCTCCGAGTCCTCCCAAATTTAATTAGCAAAAAAAAAAAATCCATCATATTTTCTTAAATTATTTTACAAATCTTGAAGCCATACAACTTGAAGATCAGTGATCAGTTCTAAGTCTCATGGTCTGGTTCCCTCCACTGTTCTTGGGTTCATGTGATTCCTCAAGGTATTGAGACTGAGAAACCTTGGATACACTTGGCCTTGTTATCAGCAACCTCTAGAATAGCAGAGGCGAGAAGTGAATGTTAAAATAGGCAATGTGCTCTTGGATAACTAAAAGATAAGGTGGATCCTATCTAAATTTATGCTAAAAATGATTCAATAGAAGAACGCCATTTATATATACGATGTGATTTATCTATAATATTAAGAAATTAAAATCACCTAAATGTCTTACAAGCAAACATCATAAATGAAATTATGGCACATTTGTTTTGTAGAGTAATATGCAAACTTGAAAACGACAGTTATGAAGATCAGGCCTCAAGCAGAAAAGACCACTGAACAATGAAGAATATAAAATGTAAGATCACTGTCGTGTCACTTAGGTAAATTCACGTATGTATATGATCAAAAGGTAGAAAGGCATATGGATAAATAAGAAGGAATTTTAATATTACAGTCATCTGAATCATCAGTCAGTTTCATAAGATCTATCTTCTAAATATATTCTGAATCCAACGCATTCTTACCACATCTACCACAGATACCCTCATCCAAGACTCCATTTCTCAATTTGAGCATCCCAACTGACCTCCATACACTCCCTCTTGCAATATATTCTTGTTTTCCACAGATACAGTAATATTTTAGATATAAATTAGGTTTTGTAATACCCCATCCCAAATTCTACCTATCGCTTTGCATTACACTTAGAATACACTACAATCCAAATTTCTAAATCTAGATCAGCAGTTCTCAATTTGGCCTACGGGGCTCTTTAAATTCCTAAAAATTATTGAAGTCCCCAAAAACTTTTGTCTATGTAGGTTATATCTATTAACACTAATGTCTACTGTATTTAAAATTAAAGCTGAGAAATATTAAAAACATTAATTTACTAACTTGTTTATAAATAGTAATAATAAACCCATTTCATGTTAACATAAATAGCATATTTTTATGAAAGGAAACTATACTAACCTCCCACAAAAAATTAGTAAAAAGAGAGCCATTGTTTTATATTTTGCAAATCTATTGTCTGGCTTAATAAAAGACAGCTGGATATCTCCTTCTGCATTCATTCTGTTTTGATGTGTTATTTTAGTTGAAGGATATGAAGAAAATGTAGCCTCCATAAATATGTTGGCAAAGGCAGGGATATTTTAACAGCACTTTCAAATAATTGTGGATATTTTTCTTTGGTATTCTAGTACCCAAAGTGGTCATGTCTTCACAGTTGTATGCAATATGCCATCTGAAGCTTTATCAATGGACCTTTTGTATTGTGATGTAGAAAATACATTGCTCTATCTTGCACTATGAATGAATCTTTTACCCAGAGATGACTTTTGATATTATGCACTGGTCATTGGAAACTATTGGTTCATTGAGTTATGCAGAACTTTTAAATGTTGGCATTTTTTATTACATAACATCAAATAATCACATTTGTTAATATAGCCACCAATCTCATTGGTAAAGTCTCTAAGTATTGGGCACCTGTCTAGCTTAAGGGGGTTGATACAGGTTTTCCAAAAAGTATTGCTTGGGGTGATGGATACCCCAATTACCTTGATTTGATCATTATACACTATATTCCCATATCAAAACATCACATGTACCTCATAAATATATATACCTACTACATACCCATAATAATTAAAAATACATTTTTTTTAAAGTTTTGCTTTTCTCTCGAGAGCTAGAAATTTATCATTAGCAACAAATACTGTCATCTGTTTTCCTTGAAGTGATCAGGCTCACTTTCAAAGTGATAGGTTCATTTTTGAGAAAATGTCTGCTAAATACCTGAGTCTGAAAAGCCATAATTTGCAAGACATTTATTTCAAGTAAAAATGATGTTCCACAAAAATCACTGCCAGTTAAGCTCACAGTTCAATCGCCCCAGCGCTTCTCCCAGGGACAGACATTTATTTGGGTATGCAGCAGAAGTACTTAACATGTACTTCTCATTTCATTAACAAGAATGTTAAAAAGATGTGTACTCACAGCTCAAGACTTCATGCAATTAATAATCTCACTGCTTTATCAAGGTCATTCTTAAGTGAACCTGGCATTATGTGGACTGGTCTTGAATAGCAATGAGAAGAGAGCGACTCATAGAGTTTAGTGTCCCCGCCTAAGAGGCACTAGGGCTCCACCCTCACCTTCTATCATCAGTGCAAATATTAACACAGTAAAATGGTTTTGACCTTGAGGACGCCCTTAGCAGGTCCTGAGATCCCCACGCATCTGTGAACTACACTTTGAGAACAACTCTGCCTACTTCTTCACAGCATCGCCGACTACTCTTCCACCTCATTCTGCTCCAGCCCTGTGGGCTTTCTTGCTATTTCTCCAACACACTGAGCTTGTTCCTGCCACAGGGCCTCTGCCTCTGTGGTTTCTTCTGCTGGTGATGCTCCTCCCTGAGAAGTTCACCTCTCTTGGTCCTCCTCCTCATTTCCAGTTTCTGTTTGAGTGATATCTCCTCCAATGCGCTTTTCCTATCTCCTTGTCTACAATAGGCTCCATCCCTCCCAGCAGAGCCTCAGGGAACTCTCTGCTCCCAGACTCTGCCCTAGTTTCTTCACATCACTCATCACTAACTAGAATTACATACATATTTATTGGTTCACTTGCTAATTGTCCGCTTCCCTCACTACAATATAAGCTCCATGAGAGCTAAGACATTGTTTCGCTTTCCACTACGGCTCTAATATAGTACTCAATAAATACTTGCTATCTGAATAAGTTAACGTACTTAAAAAAAATCCCTTAAATGCTGTTGCTATGTTATTTTTAAATGAGTCTTCTAAGTCAGTTGTGGCCAACAAAAATACAATGTGAGCCATAATGTAATTTTAAACTTTCTGGAAACCACATTAAAAAAGTAAAGAGAAACAGTGAACACGATTGAATAATCTAACATAATCCAATATATCTAAAATATCTAAAATATATCTAAAATACAATAATTTCAACATGTAAACAACTTAAAAATTATTGGGATTTCTTATTTTTCTTACTAAATCTTTGAAATCCACTGTGCATGTTACATTTATAGAACATCTCCATTCAGGTTAGCTACATTTCAAGCACTCAACAGGCACTCAGGACTGGTAGCTCCTATACTAGAGGGTATAATCTATGGAAAGTTGGGAAGAACACTAGATCACAGCATTTGCTTTCTCCCATACCTAATGGAAAGAAAAAAATTATGAACAGTAGCTTATTATTATTATAAGCTAATAATAATAACAATAATTAATAATAATAACAATAATTATCAGTATCAACCAAATAAGGGAAGAATCCAACTCAATACCATGAGTTTTGCAAAAATTGTAGCCATGAATGATGCAGAAGATTTTGTCATAGCTCCACACTTCTAGCTATTCCCAGTCCAACTTCTACAAATGGGGGTAGGGGAAGAAGGTGAGTCACCAATTTCCTGAGAATTTCCATTGATACCTCCTAATTTGGAGAGGACGAGAACAAGGAAGTGAGCCCAGCCCTTCACTATCCCTGCTGGATCTGAGCAGAAATAAAATAAATTAGAGGGAATAATTCTAAGTCTCCACACAGCATCCAGAGTGACCTTTCTGAAATGCAATTCTGATCATGCCACACACTTATTTGAAATCCATCGCTGGTACACCTCATCCTCAGGATGAATTCCAAGCGTGTTGGCCGCACATGACACAGGCTCATTGTGATGGGGGCGTCTTCTGTCCTCCCCAGATCTTCACTCACCTTTGTCTTCATCTTCATCTTCCCATGTGCATCATACACTTTGACCACACCAAAGAAGGTGCAGTTCCCTAAATTAGGAATCTCTGTACCTCTAGCTGAGCCGCTCCAACTGTCCAGACTATGTATCTTCCCTTTTCCTAGCTAACTCCAAAAATCCTCCAAATTCAACTTAGCAACCTACTGAAGGCCTTTCCTTTCACCTAGTTGGTCTAATGATACATCCCTGTGTTTACACAGTGCCTGGGAACATCTGTAGTTTACACATACACAGTACAATAACTGTGGCTTTACTTGTATACCTTGCTGACTAAAGTACAAAGCTGAGGTCAGGAACAATGTCTTTAGTTGTTTTATCACCAGAGCCTAACACAATGCCTGCTTCATAGTTTACACAGTAAGTAGCTACAGAACAAGTGAATTCATATGTTTAGACTTGCTGTCATTTACTGGTTCTCATCAAACTCATAACTATTACATACACTATAAAAGAAACTTGACAACAAAACAAAAACATTTCAACTAGGCAGAATAATAATTCCATTTGATGTGTTTTTCAAAGTCATGGATTATATCAGAAATAATTAATAGCGATCATTAAAGATTTGAATTTGAATATGCTACGTGCATTTGTGCATGTGTGTGTGTATGTGTGTGTGTGTATGTGTGTGTGTGTTGAACACTAAATCATCAGGAAAATGTCCAAAGCTTTTGCCTCAATATATTGTTAGTGCCTGGTACAGCCTGTTGGCTGCAGAGGTAAGAACTGATCTCCCTAGGGAAGCACTAGAGCAGCCACGTAGTTCAAAGTAACCAGGTAACCAGGAGGGGAGGGGAGTGAAACAGACAGTGGATGAGTAATTATAGAACTACACCAGTCCCTAACCTGCCATCTGCATCCTGGCAGGTGCCAACAATGAGCAGCTCAGAATTCACCTCTAGGCAAAATTGACTAAGTAAACAATCCCCCAACCCCCGCTTTTTTTTTTTTTACAGAAATTAAGTAATTTGCCTATGGAAAACTAGTGTGGGTAGAGAGAGGGATTGAAAGTCAACTTGCTTGTCTATTTCACATCCAAACACCTTAAATTTAACTGATGCTAGAGGAAACATCATTCAGGTAGCAAAAAAAGACTTTAAAATAATGAATTATTATCCTTGTATAGGTAGGTTCAGAAGGTATTGCCATTAAATAAGAATAGGATGCTATGAGAAGGACTCATATGTGAACAAGAAAAATAATTATCCTTTATAATTATAGGTATATAATCATCAAAATAAAAATTAAGAGGTAGAGATAACTTTAGGAAATTTCCTAGAGTGGAGACAGAGGAAAAGGAGACATAAAACATGAGATCAAATTTAAGGAAGCAAGAGATTAGATTTAGGAGGGCCAATGTGGGTTTTCTGCTGCTATAACAGAACAGCACAGGCTGGGTAACTTACAAAGAAATTTATTTCTCTGAGTTCTGGAGGCTGGGGAATCTCAGAGCATGGTGCTGGCATCTGGAGAGGAAGTTTGTACTGTACCACGTCATGGCAGAAGGGCTGAAAGCATAAGCGAGTGCATAAGACAGAGAGGGGGACCCAGGACAGGACTCACTTCATAACAACACACTCTTGAGATAACTAAGCTGCTCCCATGATAATGACATTAATCCGTTTATGAGAGTTCTGCCCTTCTGACATAATCACCTCTTATTAGGCCCCACATATCAACACTGTTGCATCAGGGATTAAGTTTCCAACACATATACTTTTGGGGGACACATTCAAACCATAGCAATAGGACATAATCAATAAAAAAAACAGGAAAAAATAATATCAGATGAAAATAAAAAGATCTGGTACCTTGTTACATCCTTGTGAGGTGTCAAAGCAATCAAGATTAGCAGAAAATCCTAGGAGTGCCCAGAGTAAAATAAAACATTGAGATTATCTACAAAGTAATGAGTGTTAGACTTTTCACTATCAACACTAGATGTTAAAAGGCAATGGAACGATGCATTCAAAGTACTGAGGGGACGTTCTGTTTTGCTAGAATGCTGTGCCAAACCAAATTATTGGCTTAGTGTGAAGATAAAACATTAACATGCTCAGGGATTCGAGGACTCAGAAAATCTTCATCCCAGGAACTATTTCAGAAGTTATGAGAGTACACACTCCAACAATGAGATCCGCCTTACTTGTCTTATTAAAAATTGCAACCCTCAATAAAAAGATATGAGCTGTCAAACCACAAAAAGACATGGAGGAGCCTTAAATGCATTTTGCCAAGCAAGTCTGAAAAGGCTATTATATACTGTATGATTCCAACTATATGACATCTGGAAAAGACAAAACTATAGAGATAGTAAAAAGATCTGTTGTCACCAGGGTTTCGGGGTAAGGGAGGGAGGGATAAATAGGTAGACACGGGATTTGAGGGGCAGTGAATCTGTTATGCATGATACTGTAATGGTGGATACATGACATTATACATCTGTCAAAATCCACAGAAGGTATAACACAAAGAGTGAACTCTAGTGTAAACTATGGATCTTAGCTAATAACCATGTATAAATATTCATTCATCAATTGTAACCAGTGTAAACTCTGTACATTCTGCTTATGTGTTCTATAAACCTAAAACTGCTCTAAAGTATAGCCTGTTCATTAAAAAAAAAATTGTAACCCTCCCTCCACCAGCCCTGCTGGTTTCCTTTACCCTCATCTCCTTAGTCTTTGTTTGTTTTTTCCTGCTCATCACCTTTTAACATGCCTATATAATGTACCCATCTTTATTGTTTATGTTTTCCTGGTTTTAACATAAGTTCCACAAAGATAGAGATTTTGTTTTATGCACAAGTGTATCACGAGTACCTAGAATGGTGTCTGGTACATACTAGGTGTTCAAAAAATACTTGTTGAATAAATATAAGAGTGAAGTAAAATTTAAAAGATGTAAAGAAAAATAATACCAGAGATTACTGGAAACAGGAGACATTACCCAGGATATTAGTGAAAGTTGTTCCCTAAATAACACAGGGACACAGACCTGGAGAGAATCCCACCCACATTGGGACAGGAGAGGGGCAGGCTATAGAGGAAGAATGTCTTAAGATATAGTCCATTCAGGAATACAAATATTCCTGAACATACACATATACATACACACACACATACACATAAACACATACCCACACATTCGTGTTATTATTTTTTTTTTGACATTTTGGTTACATTGTATATCTTTGCCTCTCCCTAAGAAGGGTTAGAGGTATTCCCTTCCACCCCACACAATGCTTGCCATAACCCTAAGATGTGGGTCTCCCCCCTGCCTCCGAATCCTTGGTGAACACTACCACCATTTAAGCAATATAGTTTTAATCAGTCAGTACCAATTTGATAGTGAGTAGATGTAGAGCCCATTTTCTTGATCTTGTGTCCCCTCACTTTGGATAACGGGCTTAAACTTAATCCAGGATAGCATAAACAGTGCTAGCTCACTGTCATTTCTTAGAATTGAGTAACATCCCATTGTGAGCATATACCAAATTTTAATTATCCACTCATGAATTGATGGGCACTTGGGTTGTTTCCATGATCTTGCAATAGTGAATTGTGCTGCCATAAACATTCGGGTACAGATGTCTTTATAATAGAATGTCTTATGCTCTTTTGGGTAGATGCCCAACAATGCTATTGCTGGGATACCAGAGATGAAACCATCAGTATACGGTAACCTAATCTTTGATAAAGCAGACAAAAATATACAATGGGGAAAAGAATCTCTCTTCAATAAATGGTGCCGGGAAAACTGGTTAGCTACATGCAGAAGATTGAATCAGGATCCCTACCTCTGACCTCTCACAAAAAATTCACTCAAGATAGATAACAGACTTAAACCTAAGGCATGAAACCTTAAGAATCCTAGAAGAAGATGTTGGGAAAACCCTATCAGACATTGGTCTAGGCAAAGAATTTTTGAGGAAGACCCCCAAGGCAATCACTCATGTTACTTTTAACCCTAGTAATATGATAACATGTTTTTAAAAGGTTAATTAAAAATATATAAAAATAAAAATAATTTAAAGTTAGTTAAGAAAATCACAAGAAATGAAATAAAACATGGCATGCTTTTGAACATTTAATATCATCCTTCAAATGAGAACGCATTTGATCTTGAAGCCAAAAATATTCTCTCCTAAATACTATAAAATTAGAGGTATCAGCTTCCATATTTCTATAAGGATTAATTGCTATTTGATTCTTCATTTGGCCACATTTGCATAAGCATAATAATATAGGGGCTGATAACATATTTTATAATTTTAGAATTAACTTCCAGACAAAATAAAATATTTACATTATGGTTTCAGAAGGGGATAAACTTTTTATTTTTTATTTCAGCATATTATGGGGGTACAAATGTTTAGGTTACATATATTGCCTTTGCCCCACCCGAGTCAGAGCTTCAAGCGTGTCCATACCCCAGACAGTGCGCAAGAAGTGGGTAAAATTTATAAATCTTGACAATATTAAGAAAATGGTAAAACCACCAGAATTTAGGAGTCAGAAGAAGAGATGGAGAAAAGTCTAAAGATGTAATTTCCCTCTGGTTTTGTTGTAAGGAATCATGAAATATTGCCTTACTGTGATGGAACAAGGAATAGAGTTTCATAGAAAGATTATTAAAAGGTAACCAACAGAATTACTAAATATAATAAAAGAATCATCAGTGTAGAACTGTAGAAGGAAGGAAGGCTGTGGAAAAGTCAAATAATGCTTCATTTTTCCTATATAAGGGTCAAAAAGTAACATCTACATTTTCCAAATTAAGATCTACATGTATAAGCCTGTAATTTAGCATTATGAGGATAACCATGAGCAGAATCAGGAACTTCCATTTTCAGAACAACTTTATGGGGTAAGTGTTACTATTTTGCCTACTTTATACAGGAGGAAACTGAAGCACAGTAAGGTTAAGTAATTTGCTTAAAGTTTCACAACTAATAACTCACATAGGTAGGATAGAAACAAGTTTGTGCTTGTATCCATCATACCATACTGCCTCCTAACCTATAAATGGACAAATAAATCTTGTGTCCTCAAATAAGCTTAATTGCCCAAGATGTGTTGCTCACTTTTATGTACCCTACAGTAGCCAGCTCATCATCTGCCTCATCACTGAAATTCAAAGAATGTCCACTGGTTGAGCCACACCCAGAAACATCCACCCATTTAGGTTCCCCAGTGGTAGGTTAGCACACAAAAGAGTTCAGTTTAGATACAGTCAATTAAAGCAAAGACACAAGTCCTAGCCTCCAAAGAGGTAATTTCTGCCATATAATCTAGGGGAAGTATATAGGCCATTGAGTGGAGCCATAGTTCTTCTCTAGGAGACATACTATGAAACACAACACCAACTTCCTACCGAGCAATTAGGAAAATGTTGGAGTCAATGAGAACTGAGAGGACCAGTCATTAAGAAAGTGATTCAAATGCAGCATTGACCTTGGCTTAGACCCAGAGAATTCCCCAGCCTTTTCTCTGCCCTGCCCCTAAGAATACATCTTATGAAAGCCAGGGAGAATGAACTTCATTACCTGTGCCAAGTAAATAGCTTTTAAACAAGTGTTTTATCATTTCAGACAACTTACCAATAAAAAAGGGTAAAATAGAATGCACATATTTGGATCATAAACTCTGTATCTATTCTAAAATCATTTCAGCCAAAATGTGAAAATAAATGTTTTCTAAAGGCTTGTACATAGAAAAGGATAGGAATAATGTTCCAGAACATAGAAACCTGTCCTTTTTAGAATTAAGTGAAACGATTTTAGCATGAATGCTGCTTCATAAAACAACTTGAAAACTATAAGATGACTTTGAATAAAGAATACGCAGTATAAAATGCACCCTAATACCTAAGAAGTTCAAAAATTCATTTAGACATTTCCTTTTTACCTGTTCATTGCTTTTAACAGGAACACAATATAAATGCGTAATTAACGCATTTGTTAATTGTTCTTGTTCTAGACATTCTAATGTTTAGAACTTAAATTTCAGGTTAACTCTTCATTTAAGAAAAATAGTTATTTATACTTAGCAAGCAATAAAATAGAATGTTTGCAGAATTTATTTTTACCACCTGGGGGTGGGGGAGGAGAGATGGTAGTTTCCTACACAATATTCTTTTGTCAATTTTTTTGTAAATAATTTCAAAGTTGCTACAAAATTTACTGAAAATACCACATAGATTAAATAAATAATACTTCTTTTATGAATAGCATGCTCTAAGCAACTAAATTAACTAGTACTATTCCAACTGCTTCCCAGAAAAAAAGAGAATAAGAATTAGTTTGCAGTCATGCCTGCTACCTCAGATAAGACATATTTAATATTTGACTGGCCTTAATCAGAAACAAATTCACAATGTTCTGGGTCTCATTGTTTTTATTTTAATAAAAGTCTTTTATTTTAATAAAACTTTACCTAGAAGATGGTGCCTCCTCCAAGGAAAAGGAAGCATATCAAGGAAACCCAGACTAGTCAGAGAAAAGAGAGGCTTTAAGACAAGTGCATGGGCCAGCCACTATTATTATCTAAGTTTGTTTGTCAAGGAAAATTTAAAATCCCAATGTGGTAGATTGGATTATTGTGGGAGGCCTGTATTTCTCTGCCCCATTGTTGTCAGGTGGGCCACATGATTCTCTCTGGCCAATGCAATGTAGGTAGAAGCGATGATATGCCAGTTCTGAGGAAGGCCTCCTGGCCCCTGGGACCTGTCAACCACTGCCATGAGAAGAGCATCCCCAGGTATCTAGCTGGCCTTAGAAGAATAAGAACCATGTGGGACAGACCTGAACCTCTCCTTGACTTTGAACCAAGACCATCTGAGCCCAGACCTGATCACTGAACCCCAGACAACTCACAGAGGTCCAAGTCTGAGAAAAAAATGCCACTAGATTTTGGGGTAGTTTGTTACACCGCATTGTTGTGGCAATAGCAAAGGTTAACACCTAACAATCTTGAAAACTATTTAGGTTGTCAATCCACCAAGAGTAGAGTAAATGCAATTCTTTTAAATGTGTTCACTGAAGTTCTAATGCAAATGACTGCTCTGAACCAATAAGGATTCTTCTGTTATTTTATATTATGCATAGAAGACTGAAAATAGAAATTAAATCTTTATTCAAAATAAAATAGAAATGTAAGAGCATTTAAATTTCAACAAAACATATACTGGATGGAGAATGTTTTGCTATTTGTGACTACCCACGGGAATACTACTCAATATATAATTATTTAATTGATAAGTACTGAGCACCTGTTGAATGCTTAATAGACGCTATGAAAACAGAGATGAGAAGTATAGGTTAAGTAAATAGGGCATTGTCAGCCACATAGTAGGTATGATATAAATGTTAATGCTGTTACTATCTTCATCATTATTATCTGGACAAACAATAGGATTATTATAATAACAATGCAAAACAATAGACGCTAAAATGGAACTCTGCACAGAATTGCAATAGAAGTGCACAGCACAAAGAGCCCCTGTTTGCTTTAGGGAGTCTGAACAGTGTCTCGGAACAGGTCACATTTTAGGTGAAAGGAGAAGAATGAGTAAGCATTTGCAAACACAGGAGCTGGGAGGGAAAAGGCATTCTAGCCCATATAAAGGCACAAAACATAAATGTGCTCAGCACACGTAGGAAAGAATGAAGCAGAAGCAACTCTACTGAAAGATGAGGAAGGCCATCCCTGCAGGCCTAACATTAGTAAGGACTTTGCTAACTCCATGCCTCAAATTATGGTCCAATCCCTACATTTGGACTAACAAAGGCCTAGCAGGCTATGTACTGATTCAATAAATAATAATCATTCTCTTCAATTCCTACAAAGGAATGACAAGAAACTCCATGGACTTTAATCTTTATTAGAGTTGCATGCTAGTGGTATTCATAAACTAATGTATATTATTCCTAAAGTTAATGTGGACTCCAGCGAAGGAGTATAGTGAGGCCAGCTGCCACACCAACTGCAAAGCTCCTACCTTCCAGGCAAAATTGCACATAAAGATAGATCGAATTCTTGACAAATTCAGAAAAGACACTCTGCTTTTAGTGCATAATCATTGTTGCCTTGAGGTAGCTCTAACTTTCGATTGCTAATCTCGTTTTTATTATAAATTACTATTAGTTTACCTTCATCATTATTATACTTTTCCTTTGCACTGCTTGCTGCTAGACAACACCACTTGCATGCCTAATAGAGTTTCAAATTTAACTTGTCAAGAGTCAAACTCTTTGATTAATAACTCTTCTCAAAAATAACCAAGTAAATAAATAACAGATACCTTCCTCAGGGTTACTGTATTAGTCTACTCAGGCCGCCATAACAAATACCACAGACTGGTGGCTTAAACAAGAGAAATTTATTTCTCACAGGTCTGGAGGCCGGAAGTCCGTGATCAAGGTGCCATCAAGGTAGGTTTCCTTCTGAGGTCTCCTCTCTTCTCTTGACTTGTAGCAAGCCGCCTTTTCATTATGTGTTTATATGACCTCTTCTACGTGGACACCCAGAGAAAGAGAGGTTCTTGCAAGTGCACCAATCCTATCAGATTAGGGCCCACCCTATGTACTCATTTATCCTTAATTACTTTGTGAAGGCCCTATCTCCTAATATAGTCACACTGGAGGTTAGGGCTTTAGCATATGCATTTGAGGGAGACAAAGTTCAGTCAACAGCAGCTACCTATAGTAAACGGCATCTCCATTCACCCCAAATCAGACCAAAAGAAACTAGAAATGGAACTCCTTTCAAACTATCACATGTCACATCTACTTAATCACCAAATCCTGCTGTTTCTACCTTCAATAATACCTTCAATATAAAGTCCCAGTCCAGTAAATTCTACCCTACTTTACTCCCATCAGCCTAGTCCAGGCTGGCATCCTCTAATCTTAGGACTATTACCATTGCTTCCTATCCATCCTCCATCCCCTTCCACTCCTGCCCTCCTAGAACCTATTCTCTACACAGCAGCCAGAGTGATCTTTTGAAAAAATAAGTCATATACTATCACTCCCTCCTCAGGTCGTCTTCTGGCTTCCCACCCCAGTGGAAGGGAAATAGAATCCTTGCCAGGCTCACAACCAGACTCCTGACACCTTTCCAACCGTATCTCCTCCCCCTCTCCTGCCACTCACCCCACGACAAGCACACTGTACCCCTCACTCCTTCCCACACACTCCTAGAACATTTCTGTCTTAGGGCTCAGTACTTAATCTCCCCTCTGCTGGGAACTCTCCCCCAGATAGTCACATGTCTGTTTCTCCTTTCGTCTCAACAGTGCAGGCCTCTGCTCAAAGATGTCCCTCATCACCCTATTTCAAATGCCTGCTTACCTTAGTTTGTTCCCGTAGTACTTTTCATACCACATGATATTATATACTTAGGTGTTCACTTGTTTATTATCAGGCTACCTCCACTAAAATGAAAACTTTATAAGGCAGGGAGATTATTCTCCTTCCTCCTCCTCCTCCCTCTCCTTCTTTCCAATATATTCCCTCTATACAGAACAGTACCTAGATCATTACATCTATTTAATTACTATATACTGGATAAATGAATGGATTTGGGTTATTAGAGGTTCTTGGTTAGCCTTACAATACACAGTGATGCATATTAAATTAACATTATTATAACCTATAATTTTCCAGTAACTAACCTTTAAGATATCTATGGGCTATGTTTCAAATGTAAACTATCCAATTCCTTTCTCCAAAGCGACAAATACAAATCGAAACATACTATCTTCTCATTCCTGAACTGAGGATACGAATCTAACACTCCACATTTGCTCACACTCTATTGCTGTCTTGTTTCTGTCAAGTTATTTTTCTACTGGAAGCAGAACCTATGAGCATAGACCACAGATAAAATGTGTGAGAACCATTTTGCTAAACCATAATGAACAAACTCTCAGCAGAAATGAGAATGGATAATCCTTGATAGTCACATCTAAATATATTCTTACTTTATTGACACAAGTATAGTTTGTGTAAAGTATGCAATATACTTTATGAAGACATTTGCTACATAACATGAAGCCCAGACCAAGAAGAGGGACCACATGAGAATAGACATGAACCTCCTCAGACCTCCAGCAGAACACATGTGTTCTCCAATAAACCTATACAGTCTTGAAAGGAGTATATCAGGACCCTTGGATCTTGATATAAGGAGATCTAGAGTTGTGGCCACATACGTGAAAGGTGGGGCATGATTCTGCCACAAGTAGAGAGCATGGAAAGTCAAGGAAAGCTTGCTGGAGAAGAACCCATGCCACACATGTGTTTCTACTCTTTACCACCCAGCTCTTCTTCACAAAGACCATGTCATACACAGCAGAGAGGACATGAAAGAGCCACATGACAATAGCAAGTTGGCATGGCCTAAAGACTTGCTCTGAGCTGTGACAACCTCTTGAACTCCCAATCCAAGAGAATCATTTCTAATAAGATTGAGAAGAGGCTTCAGATTGTTCCAGATCTTTCCAGATCCCCTAATATCCTGCTTTCAATGACCAATGTGTTTTCCTGCAGTAAATAACCATACCCATTGCCACATAAGCAATCATTTAAAAGGATCCAGTAGCCCACGTGTGCTTCAAATCTTAGAGAAGAGGGGAGTAAAGGAAATAAGCAAAGCCAATTGAAGCACACACGTTACAAGAGGCAATATCCAAGGAAACAGAGGCAAAGTGCAGACACAGTTATGCACTTCATAGCGACCGTTAGGTCGATGATGGACAGCACACATTACGGTGGGGCCATAAGATCGCAAGGAAACTGAAAAATTCCTATCGCCTATTGGTGTCGCCCTGAGAAACTGACTGATGAGGAGCTGTTGGAACTGGAACAGGAACACATAGCTGAAGAAGAGGCAAGAGAAAAGGAAACTATGGCAGAACTCACAAGAAAATCGACAGGGAAGGGTTTAGCAGAAGATTTTGTGGATCTCAACAAGCTCCTAAAAATGTTTGAAAACATGGATCCCAACACTGAAAGGTTTTCATTAATTGAGATGAATATTCACGATACATTATTTGCTTATAAGCAAAACTATGATGATAAAAAAAGAAACAAAACAAGCAAACCACTATGGACATCTTTCTGAAAACAGAGACATCTCAAGAGTCACCTCAGGCAGGTCCCTCAAGAGGTATTCCAGAAAAAGACATTGTTATCATAGCACATGGCAGCTCAGTATATGTTATTGCCCCTGAAGATCTTCCACTAGGACAAGATGTGGCAGTGGAAGGCACTGATATAGATGATCCTGACCTTGTGTGGGCCTAGGCTAATGTGTGTGTCTGTTTCTTAGTTTTTAACAAAAAGGTTTAAAAAGAAAAAAAAAATAAATAAATAGAAAAAGCTTATAGAATAAGGAAAGACAATTTTTGTTTCTGTTTTAAGCTAAGTGTTACTACAAAAGAATCAAAAGTTTTAAAATTTTTTCTTTAGAAAATAAAAAAGTTACAGTAAGCTGAACTTTCTAAGACATTTCTCCAATTTCTTATTGAAAAAATTAATTGTTTTCATAAATTTAGGGTAGCCTAAGTGTACAGTGTTTATAAAGTCTGCAGTAGTGTACAGTGCTGTCCTAGGCATTCACATTCACTCACCACTCACTCATTGACTCACCCAGAGCAACTTCCAGTTCTGCAAGTTCCATTCATGATAACAGCCCTATACTGCTATATCTTTTTTTATCTTTTAGACTCTATTTTTACTGTACATTTTCTATGTTTAGACATTTTTAGATACACAAATCCCATAGTGTTAAAATTGCCAACAATATGAAGTACAGTCACCTGTTGTACAGGATTGTAGCCAGGAGCAATAGGCTAAGCTATCTACCCTATCTTACAGTAGGCTATGCCATCTAGGTTTATGTAAGTACACTGTATGATGTTCACACAATAATGAACTTGCTTAACAATAAATTTCATAGAAAATATCCCTTTTGTCAAGTGATGCATGATAGTTCTCTGTTGCCTCAAAGAAATTATAGACACAATGATGGCTCTAAAGAAAAGAGCTCAAGAAAGAGATACAAGAGTTCAAAGAATATTTAAGACAACATAAGGAAATAAAAAAGAAGCTGGCAGAGCTCAGACAAAAAGTGGAAGGTAAAGATACATAAAAGGTTGCAAAAATTAGAATTAATACACATTTAAAAAATCAGAATCATAGTGAAAATCACATAAAAATGGAAACTAGC